>JBDJHY010148301.1:0-22809 GCA_039654485.1 Withania somnifera | reverse complement strand
TAGACTATCTACCAAAATCAGAAATTCGAATACAGACCTTAGACTATCAATCAAGTCATTTTTCATAGCTCATAAGACATTAATCAAGTCTCATATTCGAATATTATAAAGTGGGAAATTATCATGTCCAAGTCATAAGAATATCACAATTTCAAATATTAAATCAATAATATCGGCCTCTCTTAGACAATCATTATCATAGAATATCTTTTCTATCTTAATTTGGCCTAGATGACCATCATAAGTTTTGATTATTGAGATATTAATAAATCATCAAGGTCAACTTCAACAATGATTACATAATTAAGCCCCAATTTCTACATCAAGATACCATTTTCAATTACAAAGTCAATCAAGGCAATTTATATTCCAAACCAAGTATATGGTTCAACAATTTCATCAAGAACTCTCTTTATCACAAACTTTCTTATTTTTTACCCAACATCTTGATATTATAAACCCCAATGTACACGGTTCTCCCCAATTATAACAAACTGGCATGCAATCATTAATACTTTATAGAAAAACCAAATAAACCTCAACTTACTTTAAACATTGAAGAACCAATTTATTCAGGAGCTTTTCCTTTTTGAAATGACTTCAACCATTCATAATTTAGTTACCAACACAAAAAATTACAAAAAAAAAATACGATAATTAATACCCAAAACTCAGTAATTCAAAATTTATTCAAAAACTCACCCAAGACCCACGGAGTCAAAATTCGAACTTTATCATGAAAACATGTTACCCATCACTAGGGGATTCTAACTATAATTTTTTATTGAAAACCTAATTCATTTCGTGGTTCAAAATCAAGATTTTATAAATTTTAAATTCATACTTGAAAATTACCATTTTTGGATTCAAAACCTTCAATTTCATGTAATAATCATGGTAAAGTTGTTAGAAATTGATGACAAATGGTTTGGAATCATTACCCAATAGTTATCTTTATGCTCCTTCATCAAGCTTTGTCAAAATGGAGTTTTTGAGTATGGATTTGCATGAAAATGTGAAAGAATTCATGAAAATCTTTTTCAAAAATATCCAGGTGAATAATACCTTCATCATAATTGCGGTCTCCCACCTAACAATCGCGATGTCCAAAGTTTTATCCATACACGGTCACGAACAACATCCACGCGATCATGCAAACCTTCGTGATTGTTGTCCCCACACGCGATCGATGAAGGTCCTATAAATGTGATAGAAAACCACATAGATCTAAAGTGCTCGGAATGGACCCTTGGGGTTCATTTAGAACCCCATGCTAACAAACCTATATGCAACCATACAAGTTTTGATGTTACGAACTCAACAAAACTATCAAAATATGTATACGAGGTCTCCTTGACCCGATTCTGACTAAGAGTCTATTTTTAACTAAAAACACCAAAAATAAAAAACAAAATTCCCCTGGGTCTTATAGAAAATAAAAGAGACCTTATTTTAGATTAAAAACCACCTCCCGAATTCAATGAAATTATCGACTTTTTAATTTGGCCACTTTAAGTTCATATTTACCCAAGTCAATCTTTTCTCTTAAATTCTAACTTTATCCCGTTAAACCACTCAAAATCACCATGAATGAGCTAGAACAGAAAACGAAGGCCCTACTAGACCAGAATCAACATTCCAGAGTTGATGAAACTAGTGGATTTTTGTTTTGAAGTCCGAAACTGCAAATGGCCCCTAGATTTCCAAATCTCTCATTTTGAAGCTTCAAAACTCAAAATTTTCAAAAATTTACTCAAAGTTCATTTTGTTCCCGAACCAACCATGGAATCAAACTTAGTTTAGCATGATGAAAATATGAGAAAGGTAAAATGGTCAAAATATATAGAAATCAGAAAAATGACCTTGAGAGTCATTACAAACAGGGGCATCCCACTTCAGGAAATAAATGCATTTAAAGCTTGTGCAAAATTTTTTGTTTCTAAGTACATTAACACAAAATAGTGTATCAAAAAGCAAATTATCCGAGCAAGGAGTGATTGTATCTCACTCAAATTTTTTTTATGAAGTATCCGAATAAAAACATTCAATCTTCTACCGGAGAACAAAAATCTTGACACAAATTGATTTTTTTTTTTCTGTCCATATCTTGACATGAATGGAAATGCTTGAAACTTCAAAGCTCCTATAGTATCTCATTTCTAGTCATGGAAAAGAATAGTAGAAACCATAATAAATAATCAATAGAAAGCTTTTGAGTTTAAAAAAATATAAATTTCACCAAAACGGTATAGTCTTTCAGAAAACACTAAAATGTGTAGTGTACCTCAGAAGCTCAAATCTCTTCATTTTTAGAGGCAGCAAGCATGGACTTAGCCAACTAACTGCAATACCCTCTTTAATGTAGTCCCTACAAAGAAATAATAAACTAAAAAGTTTCTTGACTTAAATCATAGATAGTAATGTACTTCAACATGTAAAATGAACTCACGTTCAATTTGTATTAAATCCTTTAATTATAGTTTAATTATAAATCATAAATTGCAAATATTGAAGTTAACAAATATCTAAAAGGGAAGATTAACTACAAAAAAGGGGACACAACATATCATAAAGGAAGGGAGCAGAGTGTTGACCTGCAACAACTTTTTTGCTTCTAGTCATTGTCTTACAAGCATAACCTTGTCATCTTTCCACTTGCCTACCACAATAATTGTGACCCCATTTGCTAAAAATTTAACTCTTGCTAACACATGTGGCTTGCGCTGTTGTAAAAGCAACGGAGCACCAGACAGTCGCCCCATTGACATACAAGAAACTTCTTCTCAGAAACAAAATCCTTTCGTCATAAAATTGAAACATGAAGAAACTTTGAACTCAAAATAGACTTTGAGCATAATGCATGAATTAAATCAAGCAGATAGCGGACATGGATAAGTCAAAATCACCTGAGAATAACTCATCAAAGTTTGAATAGTGAATCGTCCAAAGCAGCACGGATGAAGAATTCAGTTGAAATATGTTGCCTATTTCAAGACATATCATCATAAAAAGAAATGTAAAACAGAAAGAAAAAGAAGAAGAAAACTCAGCCGAACTAACAACAACAAAAGATACCCTAAAGAAATTGTAGTGAAACCTCAAGCTAGAAACAATGAAGTTGAAGATTTGACAGCCAGAAAGAAAGTGAAGTCGATGATCCATAAATCAAAATATCAAAAGAGACAGTCAGAGAAACACATGAAGAGAGAAGCTACAATCCCCTAATTTTGTATTCCAAACTTACAATAAAATACTAAAATCCTTCATTATTATAAAATTTACCTTAAAATACATCAAATAATAATAATAATAACTATTATTATTATTATTATCATACAGTAACGTGTTTTATGAAAAGAATAAAATAGTATAATTTATGTTGCTTTTTGTACAATTCTTTTATATTATGGTCATCCCTATTCTTGTTCACTTATAAATAAGGGTAATATAATGCAATGTTAGTTGCTATTAAAAATAGTAGCATGGCTGTAAAATACATAATAATTTTTTTATATTTCCAATACTCTAACTAATGGCCACTAAGAGATGAATATATAACTAATGAATAAATGAATCATAATTGTCCACGTAATAACTTAGTGTTTAACATAATATTTGTCTCACTATATATGTCTTTGGGTATTAAATAAACTACTGATAAAATATATATAACTTTTTAAACATGCCGCGGTTGATAGAAAATCTAATTTAAGAAATTGTATCTCATGTAATAGTAATTTTTTAACATAATTAAACTTACTACTAACAAATTGTAAAAAAAAATCCTATAAAATAAACACATATGCAAATAACGAGTTTTTCATAAATACTTAAGATATTTTAGAAAGACAAAAATATATTTTATATCAAATTTCAATTTAAATTAAAATATTTTTCAATCACTCACAATATTATAAAAAAATTATTGAATATAGACTAATAAAACTTCGACACGGAACAAAGGACAACAGTAAACACATGAGGTGTTACATGTGATTAAATTTTATATATCCAAATGAAGTATTTGTTCCGGCTGCAGTAATTATGATTCCTGGAATTTGCAAAACTATAGTATCTCAAATCACTGCTTTAGTAATATAACGTTTACTTATCTTGCCTTCATTAATATATTTAAGTTTTCCTAGATGCAAACACTGAAGCTCAAGGCTTAAATAGTAATTCAATGAAAAGAGGAAGAAGATATTACACACCAATTGAGCATATCTAATAATTGCTTCGTAAATTAACCAGTTGTTAATCAACGCGTGGCACATGCTACCGACTAATGTAGATCATTTATCATTTTTTACTGGTCATTTCGTCCATATATACTTGCCCATATAGATATTTAATAATATTCATTCGATTTAAAATACTAATGGATAATTTATTTATTTTTATCTATTTCACCTTTAGTTATTCGATCATATTTCATCTTTCAATACTTAGAAGAATTATAATTATTAGGGGTGATATAGTATAATTATTTTTTAATTATTATTTTTTTAAAAATGTGTCAAGTCAAATATAAATAAGTAAAGATGAGCAAAAAAAAAAAATTAAGAAAAAAAAGAAAAATTTATTCTTCTTTTCCTTGCATTGTTTGGTAAAACAAAAATAAGCATTTGAAATATCGTCCAATAATATGTTTTTTCTTTGCCTTCCCAAACTTCTAGCATTGAAAATAAGTATATGTATTACTCTTTGACATTTTATATTAGTAAGAAGTCATTTCTTATGAGAATAAGAAAAATAATTTAATTATCGAGTAGACAAACAAAAAAAAGACAATTAGGGATCCATTGGAATTCTCACATTTATCTTGAAGAACTGGTACACCAGAGGTGTGTCCTTCCCTGTCTTCTCGTACTAGTAAAAGGTCCTCTTAATGCTCTAAAACCCACACCGAATATGGATCGAGCTGTCTCACGACGTTCAAAATAAAATTTGGGGTTAACTTTATTTTATATTTAGTCTAAGGTTAATACTGATCTCGAGACTATTCTATTCCATTGTTTGCACAAAAATGGAGGGATTACTATTACATATGGAGGGATAGATAAAATAGTCTCATGCGATATCCCAACTCAAGTAATATCTTTATTTTTCCTTTTCAGTGTACCAAATGACTCCTAAGAATCCGTTGAGATGAGCTTAAAAGTTTAAAAGAAGCATCTAAGATCTTTTTCTAAAATTTTATAGAGAGTTAGTGTAATGGCCCGTCTCGTCTTACATTGTGGTTTAGCGCCTATGTTCCTTTGTAGAAAATTTTTTAATTTGAGAGTTATAGAAATCTCAGGGTGGGATAGTCTTGACTAGAATTTTAGTCATGTCCGTCTTAAGAGAGATTATGATTTGGTGAATTAGAATTTCTTGGTTAGTCTTGAATTGTGGATAGTACACATGTATAGCTTTCTATATCACTTTTTAGAATCAAATTTGGATGCCCAGAACTCTGGTTATGGGAGTTGATGAAATATGCTTAAATTTTGTTATTTGAAAATCGAGATTGTGTTGTGTATTGAGGAGAACTCCCGTTTTAAGGGTGGTCAGATTTCTGTGATCGATATAGAAGAACCCGACAGCTTTGAAGGGACCTCTACAATGGTAGTGTTAATTTGGCCAAAGGTTGTCGTCAAGCCACTGATCGACATAGTGGCACCGCCGTAGCAGGCATCGGGCTGCTATAGTAGTTTATACTTAGGTTGTAATTTGATATTATATCACATAAAATCAAGAGTGAAGGCTTAGAATGACTTTTAGGGCACTTTTGCAAGGTGCCAAATATTTTCCTTTGTTAATGTAAGACTCATGATCCCCATAAATATTTAATAGTTTCTAGTATCTTAGAATTTTGAGATTATGGATTTTTAACCTAGATTTGGTGAGTTAGGAAATTACGTAGAATTGATTCTAGGGTGTTAAATTATGAGTTTTATCTAGAATTATGTCTTGAGAATATGAAAATTAAGGAATTTGATGGAATTGTTGTGTGAAAATCCTTAGTTGAGACTAGGGCTATGAAAAGGGTTAGAACTAATGACTTTTGATTTCCCACGACTTATTTGTTGCATGAGTGGTTTATTATGCCATGTTTTTTGTTAGAATCCAGAAAAGAAGAGGTATTATGAAAAGGAAAGGTTGTTGTACATCGCTTGTGAAGCTTCTATTGAGTACTTTAGGTAGGTCATGGTATAAATAGTAGCTTTAGACTATTATTAGTGACTTGTAAACCTTGAATGGTAGATTGTGGTCTTTTCTCAACCCAACCACGAACTAATCCTTCTCTATCTCTCTTGAATGTATGCCCGGTTATCATCGAATTATTTTGATCACCTTAAAAATAAAGAGGAATTCCATTTTATTTCCATGCATGCAGGAAAGAAGATCGAGAATGGAGAATTAGCGAATGCAGAAAGCAATTGAAGGAGTTCTAGTTTGTTCAACGTAGTTTGAAGACCTATAACAAGAGGAACCCTATAAATCCCCGGACTTAGTTTTGGATTGTGTTGGTAATGCTTGATTTTATGTGAAGACCCTATGTGATTGAGTTGATGATAATGATTCATTATTCGAACTTAGTTTTGGATTGTGGTGATAATGCTTGATTTTATGTGAAGACCCTATGTGATTGAGTTGATGATAATGATTCATTATTTTGGTAACTATAAATTGGTTAGGATAATGATAAGAATTGAATGCCTTGATAATGAAAGAATCAATTATAGCTTGAAAAATTAAGATTGTTGGTGAATTATCCAATGATTGATAAAGTGTTCATGAAAGATAAAAAGATATAAATGTGATATCATTATAATATAACTTACTATGCTATGTCGAGAGAAATGGTTCTGGTTAGAGATAAAGATGGCCAGCTTGAGAATAATTTTGGACATTGTTAGATGTTGTATGATTCTATAAGAAATGGTTCTGAATCAGTACATATACTTAGTGTATCCCCTACATATCAGGGCTAGATGAAAATTATATGTGCCTCTCATGATCCAAAAATCCAAGAGTTGTGATGACACTTACCGTATCCCACTGTGGTGGGTAATCTAGACATACATAACCACCAATCCTCAATATTCAAAGACATAAGTAGAAGAAAGAATTTTAAATTGATAGAGCTCCAAAATTTCAACAATAACATGAAAGATAGAGTCAAAATAATACTCAAAATACACCCAGAGACTCAATTGTCGTGTACACAAGAGCAACTATAAAATATTCAAATTTGAATAATATAAGATAACAACTATAATTTCTATGAAAACAGAAGTACATAAATGATGGATAAATTTGAGGCAATCTCCAAAAGTAAAATCTCACTATAACTCCAACTAGCATGATTCTCTACTTTGGGGTCCACTCATACCTGAAGCTTCAAGGTCCACTCCTACCTGGATCTGTATAAAATGAATCTGGGAGTAGTATGTACGATTCACTTATACTCAGTAGGCATCATAGACTGATTAAGCTCAAGTGAAAGAAAAATGGAATAAAATTAAACTATGAGCACTTTCAAGTAGATGATTATCCAGCAAATCAAATCAAAATTAAGTTACAATTTATAATAGTCAATGGCATAAATAACCATCCAAAATAGTAATAAGTCTGAACAGAGATATAGTGTATAAGTGAATGATAAAAATGCAATACAATGGTATCCATGATACATGTCTGTCTTACTCGATGTACACCCTTCGATTTTAATCTTCCAGGATGGGATCAATGGGGGAAAGCTAGATCATATATCATGCGGAGGATAAAATGGGGAATTTCACAACCATATCACTTGTCCATTCTCTAATCAGAACTAAAACCATGTCACTATCACGTATCCAGACTCTAACTGAGACTAAATCTATATCAATATCATGTGCTCGGACTCATATCGGGACTAAAATCTAGTTTACAACACTAATTACCATGATATGAGTAAAATACATGATATGAAAAATATTTGGAAGTTACAATAACAATGGAGTAATAGAGACAATGTGCACATAAACGTGGATAATATAATATTTCTCAATCTTAACCATTTTTGAAAAAATAAACCTATGATTCAAAATAGCCAGTTGAGAATACAAGTTCCATGACATCAAGTCTCTCATGTGCATAATATAAACATAATGATAAATAATATCTCTCTCATAACCCCCTCTTATTTCTACTACCCATGACATGGTTATCACAATAAGTTCTTACTCAAGAAAATTCTAAAAGAGTTTAAGTAACAGCCTACCTCAAATTAGGTTAAGAGTCTCCAAGGGTTAACAATGAGTGTTCCTCTTCCTAATGGCCTCCAAACACACCGAATCTACCAAAAAAAAAATTCTACACATCAACACAAATTCAATGATATTCATAGTACCATATTTTAAAATGGATCCAAAAATTCAAACTCAAAACTCTAATTCAAATCTAGAATTTTCTTCAAAATTAGTTTTTTCATATTTTAGGGAGTTTAAATATGAAATTTCATTAAAATTTGAGTTCGAATCAACTTTCGAAACCTCAAAATATCAATTTCTAGTTTAGGAAAAAAAATCAATTAAAATATTTGAAAAACCAAGAGGCTAAAGATAAAATCCAGAGTAATTCACTGAAAATAGTTAGATCATAAGATTTAAAACAACACCAAAATCACATAAGGGGGATTCATGGTTCATTCTAGGGCTCATGCTTCCATTCATGAATCGTGGAATGACTCGTGGTTCCACTGACCAAGATCCAAAACATAAGACCACTTTCAATGAGTAGACTTACGAGTTGTGGAACCATTCTATAATCAATTCTGTTATTTTTGGGAAGTGAATAGCTAACTCCACATCTAGACCAAAGAATCAATACACGAGTCATGGACCTGGTCTGCGGCTCGTATTATTACTCATGGTTCATTGTCAGAACCACATTCTAGTGCATGACTGAAATCATGACTAGTGATCCATTGTAACCACGACTCCCTGATCCAAAAATTACACTTAACTCAAAAAGTCCCTCGTGTTCAGTCAAAACCTCGTGAACTCAAACCACATAGACTAACTTTGAGGTTCTAGAATCAATGGAACCATCAATTATAAATCTGTTATATCCTTAACTCGATAACTACTAAAGATTAATTTTAAACTAACCCTCTCAAATCACCCTATCTAAACACATAATCTCACACTAAGGTCCTTGATTCCAAAGGAAATCATATCAACGGGTCAAATATGTCATAGCTAAACGCGAGGGGGGATAAAATCATCATTTGGCATGTAAAGTCAAAATAACCGAGAGAGTCATTACATCATCCACCACTAAAAAGCCATGTTCTTCCTCAAATATAAAGAAGATATTACCTAAAGAATAAAAAATATTGGCATATCTACTATGCTTTCCTACTCAATCTCCCACATAGACTCCTCAATCGGATGATGGCTATACTAAACCTTCAAAAAAGGTATCTCCCTAGTCCAAAACATTTGACCTTGTCTGTCCAAAAGAGCCATTGGATCCTCCTCAAATATCAATTAGATAAAAATCCATGGAATCCAACTGGATCACATGTGAATAATTAAAATTGTACTTCCACAACAACGAAATATGAAAGACTGATGTACATCTAATAACCTAGGTGGCAGTGCCACCTCATAAGCCACCTCTCTTATGAGATGACAAATCTCAAACGAAATAATAAACCTAGGGCTAAGCTTTCCCTTATTTCCAAACCTCATCACACGTTTATGAGTGACACCTTTAGTAATACCCAATCTCCCTCCATAAACTCTAAGTCACAAACCCTCCTATCAGCATAACTCTTTGTCTAATCTAGATTGTCAATAACCTACTCTGAATCTATATGGCCTTCTCCATCGAATATGTTAATAAATTTATTCCTTAAGGCCTAAACTCAAAGGCATCAAACAAATCAACTAGAGATATACACCTCTTACTATACAAAGCCTTAACTTGAGCCATCTGAATATTGGAGTGACAAATATTGTTGTAGGATTAATTGGCTATTGGCAAAAACTAATCCCAATAACATTTTAAATCAATCACTCACACTCGAAGCATGTCCTTTAATACCTAAATAGTCACTCGTACTGACCATCAGTATATGTATAAACTATTATACTCATATCTAGCTAAATGCCCAATTCACTATATATCGTACTATAAAATTGAGTTATGAATTACATACCTCGATCTGAGATAATAGATATAGGAAGTCCATGCAAATAAACTATTTAACTAAGGTAAATCTGCGCCAACTTCTCTACATTCTATTTCGCTTGAACTGAAATGGAGTGTGTCGACTTGGTCAATCAATGAGTAGTCACCCATATCGAATCAAACCAATCTAAGATCTTAGGAAAACCAGCCATGAATCCATAGAAATAGGATCCCACCTCCATTGATGAATGGGCATAATCTAAGACAAGCTAACTGACCACTAATGCTTGAACTTAACGTGCTAACAATTTAAGGCCTTAGCTACAAAATCCATAATGTCCTTTTTCATACCATACCACCAGTAGTGCTAACTCAAACATAGTACATATTAGACACTCATGTTGAGCTATGAGATTTTCCTAATATTAATATAATCAAATCATTCATCTTAGGGACACAGAACTGACCCCTAATCCCTAAAGCACCCTCTTGGTCCAAGATTGCCTCTTTCGGTTCACCCCTCAACACCTTTTTATGAATGAAGTGCAACTTATTATACGTAAACTAACTCTCTCTAATCTACCCCATATCAACCTTTTAACACAAAAATAATAGTTTGAATTAAGGATGATAGATCAAACGCTCTAGTTCTCCACCTTCTTCACATGAAGATACGAAGAAGACTCAGACCAATCCTTCATACAAATAAGAACTCTCCCATTATCAAAAGTATGGAAGCTCACCAAGATATTGGCTAGACATTGTACATCCCTAGACAATGGTTGCTCCTCCACTCAAATCAAACCTAGGATACCTATACTCGCTGACTTTATACTAAGGGAATTCGTCACTACATTACCTAGCCCAAATGGTACAAGAATATCATATCATAATAGTTTAATATATCCAACTATCGATACTTCCTCTAATTTATATCTCTCAAGATAAAGACATAACAAAGAATCATACTGTTGATGAGCACTTTGCAATAAATCTATACAAATATTGTGTATATCATGAGTGAGATAATTTTTCCATGAGCCTTAAACTACCTTAAAGTGTAAGCCACAACCTTTCTTCTCTACATCAACACACCAACCAAACCAACTCTAAAAATATCACAATACGCAGTGAAGTCCTCACCTTTAACATGCAAAGTTATAATAGGAGTAGAAGTCAACACAACCTTGATATTTTTTAATATGTCCTTATACTCATTAGAAGAACCATATTCTTTATAGTCAACTGGGTCAACTGGGTCAACGGTACTGCAATATAAGAGATGCAATAAACAAACCTCCTATAATATCCATCCAAACCCATAAAACTCTAAATCTCAATTAGTGAGCTAGGCCTCGACCATCCATGAGTTGCCTCAATCTTTGTTTGATCAATGATAATACCCTCTTTGAACACTATATGTCCCAAGAATGTCACTGAACCAAGACGAATCTCACACTTCAAAACTTCACATATAACTTCTCTTCCCTAAACCTCTAAAGCATGCTTCTCAAATGTCAAACATAATCTGCCTGACTCTTTAAATATACCAAGATACCATCGATGAATAAAATCCCAAAATAATCAAGATAGGACAAAACACCCTAAGTATTAACTCTATAAATATTGTTGGGGCATTAGTCAACCCAAATGACATGACTAAGAACTCATGGTTACCATATATAGAACTAAAAGCTATCTTAGGGACATCTAATGACCTAATTTTTAACTAATGGTAAGCCTATCATAAATAAATCTTGCAAAACAAAGTTCCACCCTATAATTGATCGAACAATTTATCTATGTGCAATAAAGGATACATTTTCTTAATAGTCACTTTGTTTAATTTTCAACAATTTATACATATCCCCATAGGATCATTTCTTCTTCGAAAACAAAACTAGAGCACCCCTTAGGAGATACACTTTGTATAATAAATCCTTTGCTCAACAAGTCTTGTAACTACTCTTTCAACTCCACTGAGGCCATCCATAATAAGGAATAGGAATAGCCTTAGTGATCAAGTTTAAATCAATGCAAAATCAATGTTCCTTTCTGGAGGGACTCTAGGAAGAGGAAATTCCCTTGCAATAAGAAATGACTCTACTCTAAGGTAGGATCATCAACACTAGTATCTCGAATAAAATCCAATTATGATAGACACCCACTCTCAACCAAATTATGCACCTGAAGGAAAGAGGTAACACTCCTAGGATGATATCCATTAGTAATCCTCCACTCAACCCTTGGAATACCATACATCACCAAGGTGATAGTCTTGTCATGGAAAACTAAGACTGCATGATAAGGTGAAAGCCAATCCATACCTAAAATAATATCAAAATATACCATATCCAAAATGATTAAATCAACCTAATTATCATATCCTGATAAGGTAACAATAAATGATCGATACACCTAATCCACCATTAAGGAATCATCCACTAGTGTCGAAACATGAATAGGTACATGCAATGAATCACAAGTCATATAAAATCTAAAAGAAAAGTGTGTAGATGCATATAAGAAGGTAGAACCAAGATCAAATAACATTATACCATATTGATAGAATAGACTCTTTACAAGCCTAGGGAATTCCCTAGAAAAATAATTAGACTCTTCAAACTCATAACATCTTATGCCCCAATCAGAATGTTGAAACTGTTTTGAAGAACCATAACCTCTAGCATGACCCAAACATATGATATGAGAACCCTTAGCCACTAGGCTTGAACTCTAATCGCTCAACCCACCGGATCTAGAATAACTACTACTCAAAGACTGTACAGTTGCCTGAAATGGCATACTCTAATGATACTAGTGACCTCTAAAGAAAAGGTATGCTCCCATATGAGGAACCACTAAATATGCCTTGTCTACGAATCCTCTTATCATCACTCCCATAAGTATCATGACGAATACTCTTGATTTATCTAGAATGCTCAAAGACCTATTGAAAGGTACACTCGTAACCACCAAATGAGTTGTAGCTAACAGAAGTGTAGTTTTCAAACCTTTTACAAACTACCTAATCCACTCATCCTCTGTTAGAATACTCAATAAAGTATGTGTTTCCAAGGAATGGAACCCAGTATCATACTCTGTGATGGTCATAGAACCATGTTGTATGTGATAAAACTTATTTTCTAACGTCTCTCAAGTTACGAGGTATAAAATTCTCAAAAAAAAACCTTTATAAACTTAGACCATGTCATAGAAGGTGAACCTGCTTGCTTGCAACCCAAATATGGCCTCCACCACTATTTAGTATCCTATCCATAAGCAAAGTAGTATAGTCCACATAGTGATACTGAACCAACCTGAAGTTATGCAACCTCAACTGACTACCATATAAGAACTAATATACTTCTTTCTCAGGTGGATCAATGAACTTTGGAGGACTAAATCTGATAAATCTATCAAACATCTTCAACTTCTCAACTGTAGTAGTAGGCCTAGCCACAACTAGGGAAAAAATAATTTTGACTGGTAAAGCATCAAAATGGGGAGCCACAATAACAACTGGTTGTTCCCCTGTAGTCTGAAAACCCAAAATGTTGCTTTCTATGGAGGTTGAATACCCACTTATGATTATGGCCCATCAGTACTACTAGGTAGAGCTCCTGACTATGCCATACCCTCCAAGAAACTCAAAATACAGGTTATAATGTCTTACAACACTAGGGTGCTATGTAACCTAGTAGAACCTAAGTAGGTCTAATAACCTTTGGCTGAAGTTGTGCATCCTTAGTCTAAATCACTAGCTCAAGGGATGCCTCTTTGGTATGGACCTTGCGGTTACTGTACCACAAGCTCTTCATTTCCCCTTGCCATAACTCGTGTCCTAACCCCAACCCCTAGTGGGAGCCTCATCAGCAGGGGATAGAACCTTTATACAATAGTAAATAAATGTTCCATTGCCATTTTTTGAGAAATATCTGAGACTCTACTAAACATTTTTATCTTACATAGACAAGACTGGTGAACATAGTACTTTGATACCAAATTGTGATGATAGAAAAAGAGTCATAATAGAGCCTACCCAATCCCACTATGGTAGGTAAGCCAGACACAACAAAATATATCCTCAAGATAAAAAGACATCAATAGAATAAAATTATAATACACTGATAAGGATCTAAATACCAATAATAACATAAAGGTAGCATTAAAATAATACCTAATATATACCCTAAGACTTAGATATCGTGTACAAAAGCTACTTTGACATACTCAGATCTGAATAATACAAGATAATAACTTGTCACGACTCGAAAATAGAGAAGTGATGGCATCTATATTTCATATGTAAAAAATCCTAATCCTAGACCATAAAAGTTAGTGCTGAGCCAGTCACAAGAACCTAAAAATAAAAAGGGGAAAAAGAGAAGAAAAGAGGTACAAAGGAGACAACGGAGATACATAACCAGATATAATATAATCCCCAAAACCTGAAGTCATGGTTGTAGACAATCTATTTACAGAAGTAAAATACTACCCACAACTAGGCTAAACTATAAAGCAGCTATCCAAGACCCAAATATTATTACTTTAGTACTACAAGGAAAACTAGTCAGAAAGGACACTAGCTACTTACCAAAATCTCCTGGAATCACACTAGCTAATGCGTCCGATTGCATCCCTCTGAATGACTCATAATAGGACCTGTATCATAAAAATATATAGAAGTGTAGCATGAGTACCAAAATCAATGGGTACCTAATAGGTATCATAGGTCAACTTGGTAAAAGTAAGCGTAGGAAAGGTAAAAAACAACCAAAAAAATAAAGTAGTGCCATATAGTGTACAATCAAAGAAGGTAACTACAATAATAACTAGTGTGTGCAGTGAAGGATCAACTACCAGTGTGTGTAGTATCAGGTAACAAGTGTGAAAGAAAGCTACTAACGAGGCATAGCACATAGAATTGGTCTACAAACAGATCATGATAGAATAAGACACATACCTAGAGCACCAATGTAACCAACACAAGGAAATACCAACAAGAGACTACTAAACCATCACCCAATTAAGCTAACACCAAACATAACAACTGCATGAATAATATTAATCAGAATAGAAAAGCACAACTAAAGCCTACTAGAAACAAAACCAGTCGGTACCTTATTTAAAATGACCCATTTGGTCATTTTCTTATTTTTTATATTTTTTTATGCTTAGAATTATCTGGTAGTTTCCCAAGTCATTTATAACCTTCTAGGATCGTTAGCTCCGTGCCCTAATGAATTGTTTGCCCGTTATCTCAGTTTTTTTGTTTTAAAGTTTTAGTTTTGAAATAGTAAAAGTCGAGAGTGATATTGTAGTAAAAATGCTCAGAATCAAATTCTGACAGTTCTGTTAGATCTAGAATGCTAACTTTGTCTAACTGAACCTTAAGTTCGTGTTCTAGGCTTTTCATTTTAAGTTTGGATTGTTTTGTGAAAATTTAACCTAGCCAAAGCTCATTTTGGATCCTGGGTGGTCTTAGCTACAAAATGTCAATTTTAGGCTATTTTAGTAATTAGTTTGCTTTTCAGGGTGTTCGGGCTCCTTGAGAGTCGGTTAGTGGAAAGTCTAAAGATTTTATCCTTTAGATCCTTTTGATTTTATGGTCCTTTTCCCTTAAACGTCCTTGGTTGGTCATTTTTCGACTTCGTTGAATATGTAGTGTGTTTTCCACCCAAAATACACTTTTGGTTTGCTACAATTAGACTCGAGATGCTCCTTTAGGCCCCTCAGAGTTTTTCTATTTTGCTAAGTGTAGCTACAGGTTGCAGACCACATCAACGGCCCCTTAGCTGCCCTAGAGAGGTCAACACTACTCCCATGGAGATAACCTAACAAGGTATCCCCTTCACCCAGGGAGCCACCCTTGCACGGTCACCCCAGTGGGCCTAAAAGGGTGCCCTAGCAGCCTAAAGAGGTGGCCCAATGGCCCCTTTGGTCTATAAGTAGGGGTTCACCCCTTTATTTTCCAGCATTTTGTATTTTCATTCTAGTGCTTTAAACTAATTTTTTGTGCTGGGTTTTGAGGATTTCAAGCTGAGGGGAGTAGCGAGGCGTTGCGTGTGTGATTATTTTAGTCCGTGGTGATAGTATTTTTATGTGTTTCTGGTTCTTTCCGTTATTCTTTAATTTATGTAAAATATTATTATTTCTTTACTTTAAACCTCATTTTCTCCTTTGAATTGTTAGCGCCTTAAGCTTAAATTTGGACCACGAGTCCTTCGAGCTGAGGGCTCCGCATTGGTTTACTTAGTTTATTTTCCCAATCTGTAGGGCTTGTTTTACAACCTATGGTGCTAATTTCAATATCGGTCTCATTCTTCTTGTTTTGATCCCTCAATTTTTAATTATATAGTTTCAGGTGATAAACTTTTTTGGAGATTTGGGTCCACGGAATATGCATTTTGGGGACTTTCACCAGAGTCCAGGTAGGCTAGGTTTAGTTATGTGCATTATAGAATGGGTTATTATTATTGTTCTTGTTATATGGCTAGTAGTATGCATTGGGTTTTAAGGTTGATCATTGTGTTCTTAGCTGATATCATTTTTTGGATTCTGGGGGCTCGTGAGAGAGCATATAGGTTGAAGGGTTATATGATGGGTCCTAGCCCCACAGTGTGGAGGCAAAAAACCGTAGGAACTATTTTAGTTGATAGTGCAAAGAGTGTGGTAAGATGAGCTCTTAGATGGTGGCCTTTGGCCATTCCTAGACTCCATTTACTTTCAATTTCCATTATTACTTGTATTATTGTTTCTATTATGTCTTGAGACTCCTATATGTTACCTTTGGATGGTTATTGGCCCAGTGAGGTCAAGGGCCTGGTTATTGGCATTGATAGAGCGAGGACCTGGTTATTGGCACTGTGAGGGCAAGTTCATTGTTATTGGCACTGATAGGGCAAGGCCCTGGTTATTGGCACTAATAGGGGGAAAGATCCTGAGATTGCAACTGATAGGGCGAGGCCCTGGTTATTGGCATTAATAATACTACTCTATTTTACTCTTCTGCACCCTTGTGTATTTCCTTCGTATTGTCTGTGCTTACCGGGCTTAAGGGGGAAGTCACGGTGGGTTTTGTTGTGCTATTTGTACTTACTAGTGGTATGGGATTCCATATAGGTTTTGTGTGTTACTTTCTATTACTTACTTAGCTGTATCCTACAGTTCAATTCCTTTATTGGTGGTACATTCACATATATAACATTATGGTTAGTGGGGTGTGTCTTAGCTAGATAAAAGATATGTTTCCTTACTTTGCTTTGGGGTTTTTTTTGGTACTGGTCACTTTGGATTGTGTTCACCATGCTTAGTTCCTGTAGATCTATACTTGATTTTCCAGTAACTTACCTTTCTACTTATCTATTAGTTTTACCGCTTTCGTATTATTATCGACCTATTTTACTTCCTCACCTTAATTACTCACATTATATTTTGGCTCAGTCAACCGATGATGCCTACTAGGTACCTTGTTGGATTTTGGGTCGTGATAGAGTTGTGTCAGAGCTTAGGTCCGCCAGTCTCCTTGGCATTGGAGAAAGTACCCAGTAGAGTTCTGTGGATCGGTGGATAAATGTCCGCATCCAATCGTTAGGAGGCTATAGGGTACCTAAGGAATCACTATCCTCTTTGGAAGCTTATTGTTCATTGTTATTCATACTCTTTTGGAACTTACTTTGTCTTCTTTCCTTCACAGATGGTTCGTACCAGCGGGCCTTCAGTGGATCAAAACCCTCCCCCCAGTCAGACAAGAGGGGTAAGGGAGGATGCTCCGCCAGTCACTACTACCCCAGCATTTCATAGCTACAGGCACCCTTCGTGCTACTGTCACATCCTGTTTAGCCACCACCTACACATTCAGAGACTTGTTGTGGCAGATGCTCCAAATGATAGAGAATACAGCGGAAGATAATCCATAATCATCTGCTTAGGGAGTGGCGCAGGGTGCACCGCCTCCCCCAATTTCTGTAGCTCCAACACCACCACTAGCATTTCTATTGGCTACACCATTTCAACTACTACCACTACTCCTACACCAACACTTGCTCCTACTATACCCGTATTTGAGCTGCGGAAGGTGTTGGACCATTTTCTACGGATTACCCTGGCTTGGTTCTCAAGAGTACAGGGGAAGGACACTCAAGAGTTTGTTACTATTTGTGAGGAGCGCCTTCTGACTTTAGGCCTTTTGGATTTGAACGGGGTAGAATTTACCTCCTATCTACTTAGGGGTGCTTCTAGTCAGTAGTGGAGAACGTTTCAGGATGGTAGACTGCCAGGGTCAGCACCACCCACTTGGGAATAGTTTAGAGAGGCATTTCTAATTAAGAATAGTTCAGAGAGCCCTTTCTATCTCAATATGTTCCTAGAAGCATCCTTGAGGCATCGTGGGTACAATTTGAGGGGTTGATACAGGGCTCTATGATAGTGCCTGAGTACGAGGCACGGTTTATTAATTTATCCAGGCATGCTGGTGACTTGATATCTACTGAGGAGGAGCCAATTTGCTACTTTGCATACGGATTGAGGATTGAATTGTAGGGCCATGTTGAGTTACTTCTGGTGTTACAAAAGTCATTTCTGGATGTTTTCGACCATACTCACGGTATAGATATTTTGATGCGCCAGGCCTAAGTGGGTAGCAAGGATAAGAAATGCCATTAAAGTGGTTTTTCAGAGTCCAGGTCAGAGGTTCATGGTTTTGACTGAAGGTTCTAGCTGATCCAATAGTACCAGGCCTCTAATAGCAGGGTGAGCAGCCAACTCGTCAGGGGCCCAATTCTAGGTTCGTGAGGCCTTACTGAAGGGTCCTATGGTCAAGTCAAGATAAGGGATGTTTACTATAAGTATCAGGAGTAGAGTAATTATTCCTGACGTTGTCCTAAGTTCCTAGATGTAGTTCAGCTGAAGGGTATTTTGAGTGTCGGGGTTATGACCACTATGCCTGAGATTGTCCCAGCATAGGCCTTCCCAGGCAGTAGTGTTACCTGTTTAGCTAGTGCAGGTGGTGCCACCAGTCAGAGGTGGGACACCATCCATTCGAGGAGCTAGGGTAAAGGCTAGGTGGCCAGAAGAAAAAGTGGGGATTTTGGTGCACAGCGAGATGAAGAGCAACACCACCTATATACTATTCCTAATTAGGTCGAGGCCTTTTATACGAGTTTCACTGATACATTCAGTTTTCTTAGGTTTTCTGCATTAACATTAGTTAATCCGGGTTCCTCACTATCCTACATATCTGTTTGTTTAGCTTCACATTTAGGTTTTGATAGTGAGCATGACATGTGGGATGATTTGATTAAGATGGCTATGTTGGATTTTAATGTGATTATGGGCATGGATTGGTTGTCTTTCTATCATGCATTCCTGGATTGTTATGTCAAGACCATGACCTTATCTGTGCCTGGTGTACCCTTTGTAGTGTAGTACGCTCCACTGTTCATTCGTTGGTTTGGGTCATTTCTTATTTTTGAACCCATAGACTTGTTACTCAAGGTTGTTATGCTTATTTGGCCCATGTTAGAGATGTCAGTGCTGAGCCCTTTCCCCCAAGACTGTGCGGTTGTTAGTGAGTTTTTTGATGTTTTTCCTACTGATTCTCCTGGCCTTCCACCAGAGCGAGATATAGATTTTTCTATTGAGGTTGAGTCAGGCACCAAGGCCATGTCTATCCTTTCGTGTCATATAGCTCCAGTTGAGCTTTGTGAGTTGAGTGTTCAGTTGCAGGATTTGTTCGACATGGGTTTTATCTGTCCTAGTATATCATTGTGGGGTGCCCTGGTGTTGTTTGTTAATAGAAGAATGGGTCCCTATGGATGTGTATTGATTATAGAAAACTGAAAAAGATCACAATTAAGAATAAGTATTCTCTGCCCCGTATCGATGATTTGTTTGATTAGATTTAGGGAGCGATGGTGTTCTCCAAGATTGATCTGAGGTCTAGCGGATGTCCTGAAGATAGCTTTTTGGATGAGGTATGAGAACTATGAGTTTCTAGTGATGTTGTTTGGACTGACTAATACCCCTACAGCCTTCAAAGATTTGATAAATCAGGTGTTTCGGCCTTATTTGGACTCATTCATGATTGTTTTTATCAACAACATACTAGTTTACTTGAGCATTTGAGCCGACCATAAGAGGCACCTGAGAGTTGTGTTGCAGACTTTGAGGACTAAGAAACTCTATGCTAAGTTCTCAAAGTGTGAGTTTTGGCTAGATTCCATCTCCTTCCTTACTCATATGATATCTAGTATCGGTGTCAGTGTTGATCCGGTATGGTTGCAGGAGTTTGTGATTGGCCTCGATATATGTCCATTATTGAGATCTATAACTTTTTATAGTTGACAGGGTATTATCGTCATTTTATTCGAGGTTTCTATACCATTATATCCCTTTTTACTAGACTTACATGGAAGGATGTTCCCTTCCAGTGGTCAGCTGAGTGTGAGGCCAGCTTTCTAAGGATGAAGGAGTCGCTGACTGCCGCTCAGGTTCTTGTTCTACTAGTTAAAGGCCATCTATTTATAGTGTATTGTAATGCTTTGGGTCTCGATTTGGGTTGTGTTCTGATGTAACAAGGCCATGTTATAACATATGCATCGAGGCAGCTAAAGGATCACGAGCGCAACTACCCTACCCATGATTTTGAGCTAGCAGCGATAGTTTTTGTGGTTAAGATCTGGAGGCACAATTTATATGGAGTCCACTGTGAGGTATTCACTTATCACCATAACTTGTAGTATATTATGAGTCAAAAGGAGCATAACTTGAGGCAGCGGAGGTGGGTTGAGCTCCTGAAGGTCTACGATATGACAATTCTCTACTATCTGGGCAAGGCTAATGTGGTTGCAGATACCTTGAGCCAGAAGGTGGTGAGCTTGGGTAGCCTAGCTATAGTTCATGTTCCTGAGAGGCCACTGACTTGGGATGTTCAGTTCTTAGACAGCATGATGGTTAGGTTGGATCATTCAGTGCCAGAACGTAATATTGCCCAAATTGAGTCCAGACCGTCCTTGTTTGACTGGATTCGACAGCACCAGTATGAGGACCCATGCTTAGTATAGTTGAAGGAGAGGGTACTATCAGCTGGTTTTGATTGGGCAAGAGTAGAATCTGATGGTGTATTATGCGTTTGTGGACGCCTTGCTATTCTGATGGTTGGTGGTCTGATTAAAATTTATTACATGGGGCCCATTGATTCGGATACTCGATTCATCGGGGTATTGCGAGGATGTACCATGATATGAGACAACATTACTAGTGGAGAGATATAAGGAAGTCTATAACATCCTTTGTGTCTCGATGTTTGAACTGTTAGCAGGTAAAGTTTGAACACTAGAGGGTTTGATTGCATTTGGGTCATCGTGGATCGATTGACCAAGTCAACTCACTTCCTGCCAACTCACTCGACTTGGGATGCAGAGAGATTGACCGAGTTATATGTCCATAAGATAGTTAGGCTCCATGGTATACCAGTATTTATTATATTCGATCGGGGCACACAGTTCACCTAGCAGTCTGGAGGTCGATATTGAGAGAGATAGATACTGAGGTGGATTTGAGTACAATGTTTCACCCACAGATGGATGGGCAGTCCAAGAGGACCATTCAGGTGCTTCATGATATATTGCATGCCTTTGTTTTTTACTTTAAAGGTATTTGGGAAAGGAAATTGGCCTTGGAAGAGTTTTCATATAATAACAGCTACCACTCTAGTATTCATATACCACCGTTTGAGGCTTTTTATGGGAGGCATAGCAGATTACTTGTGGGTTGGTTTAGTAGTGGAGTGGATCGAGTATAAAGATTCGATAGGCTCCATTATACTACAGATTGGGTCAGATTTACTCAGGATAGGCTACGGGCATCACAGAGTAGGCAGAAGTCCTACGCAGATCGTAGGCTTCGACCCCTTGATTTTAGTATTGGTGACTTGGTCTTCCTTCGAGTTTCTCCCATGAAAGGCGTTATGAGATTTGGTAGGCGACGCAAGCTTATCCCTCGGTTTATTGGGCCGTATAGGATCTTACAAAGAGTTGGAGAGGTTGCCTACAGACTTACCTTGCTACCTGAGTTGATTGCAGTTCATCTAGTTTTTCATGTATCGATGCTCTACTACTATGTACCGAACCCGTCCCATGTCCTTCGACAAAAGGCTATGCAGATTGATGAAACCTTGACTTATATTGAGGAGCTCGAGGCTATTATAGATGGGGATGTGAGGAAGCTTAGTTCCAAGGAAATTCTGGTAGTGAAGGTTCATTGGGCACATAAACCTGTCGAGAAGGATACCTAGGAGACATACCATGATATGTAGGCCCGGTATCCACATCTGTTCGAGCCTTTAGGTACTATTCCTTCCTTGATTTTTGAGGACAAAAGTCCTTTTTAGTAGTGTGTCAAGACCCAATTTCGCAGATCATACTGGCACCTACTATATCACCAGTAGGAGAACCAAACCCCGTAGTTCGTAGCCGAAGTGGAGGACTACTAAATTTAATGCAGAAAAATATCAAAAGTAATATGAAAATAATAAAATTTACGGAATTAATTAAGAAAAGAATAACTAACCAAATCCAGTATTAGTGTCAAATGAACCACTAAATACAAAATCATAAAACTAAAATGAATATGGTATAA
>JBDJHY010148290.1:0-12958 GCA_039654485.1 Withania somnifera | reverse complement strand
CTGAGATTGCATTAAGCCCGATATTATATAAATCTCAAGATTGTGTTGAGCCTGTTGAATGTATTGTGCCCATGGATTGCATTATACATGTGATCTAACTAAATCCAAGACTGTACTAAACCTTTTTATTGCACCGAAACCGATATTCTATTAACCTTGAGACTACATTTAGCCTATTATTTGCATTAAGTGTAATAATATATTAAGCCAAAGATTGCATTTAGCTCGTTATTTTGTTGAGAATATTGATTGCATCAAGTCCATTGATTTACTAAGCCCAATATTGCACTAAGGAAAAGATTGCATTAAGCCCGAGGTTGCATTAAGCCAATGATTTCATCAAGCCTATTGATTGAATAAATCTGAGATTGCATTGAGATCATATTTTTCTTTGAGCTTGCGGTTGCATCAAACACGAGATTGCACCAAAGAGCCTGTCAAATAAAAAATCAT
This sequence comes from Withania somnifera, assembly GCA_039654485.1. Classification (NCBI taxonomy): domain Eukaryota; kingdom Viridiplantae; phylum Streptophyta; class Magnoliopsida; order Solanales; family Solanaceae; genus Withania; species Withania somnifera. Next base: position 12,505 of record JBDJHY010148290.1, on the reverse strand, counting down.
TCTCAAAACAGATATGCTTTCTTTTAACTTATGTCACAACCTGATTTTTCAGGTCATGAGGGAACATATATCCGATCTTAGGAGAACAACAAAATGAACATGCAAAGGAATAATAATAAACTAATAGCAAAAGATTTGACACAATATAAAGGACATAGATAAGACAAAGCCTAAATCATGTCAGAACCTAGTATCCGATACATAAGCCACTAAATAATATATGATGTCTAAAATAGGAAATACAATGTCTATATTGAAATGTCAATAAAAAAACCACAAGGAAAGGTAAAAGATAAGCTCCGGCTGCCAGAAGCCATCATCTACCCTAGCAACAAAATATCAGCCCGAATCTGGAATCAACATGGACCACTCAACTTGTGTCTTCACCAAAAAGATGTAGAACTGAAGTATCAGTACAAAAAATAGGTACCCAATAGGCATCATCGATCATCTAGTCTTATATAAGAAATAAGAGCAATAACAGATAAGGAATACAAGTCACAGAAATAAAATAAGTAGAGAAAATAGAGAATCTAGCTAACATGATCATGATAGATAAGTACCCAAGATAACTAGCTGCAATAAGGAAGATCCAGGCTAAAGAAGGAAAGAATGCACCTGAATCCCTACTCAACTGATAAGATATATAATAGATATAGGAGTGGTGGTATGCTTGTAACCTTAAATACGTGGACAGGAAGAAAGGATAACTATGAAAAGTATAACATCGAAGGATAATAAAAAGGGAGCCCATGTTATGTACCTAACTAATAGAAGTATACTATAATAGAACAATAAAGGAAATATGCTAATGGCATCCATACTATCGAGAGATACAGACAAGTGAATGCAAACTCTCAGGCATCCCATACTTCCGGAGAGTATAACTAGCAAACAACACTCAAGGAGATAGTATGCATGATCATATGATGATTGCTAAAGTAAATATGTATGCTCCTCCTTCTTTACCCATAGGTACACAATGAAGGACTGATGGAATGACTTCCCCGTATACCTCTATTCTACACTATACCCCTCATCCAGTTATGTTCTATCCTTGAATCAGCAAGATCTATGGTGGGCATCACCATATACTAACTCAAAACTCGTAAGAGAACCCAAAATCTCAAAATGTCAATGTATGAATGAATGCCCAGTCGTCACCAGTCTATGTCATTGGAATCTCAATATCGTTGCTCGGACATCACCAAGACTAAAAGTAGTATAATCATCAATGTCTATAACTAAGGAATCCCTAAGTCTTGTATTATATAAAATATTAAATATATCTTCTTTATCTTATTTGTCATTCGAAAACATGTAAAATCATCATTTTAGAGTTATTTAAATCTCATAATACTGAAAATGGGCCCACAAGACCATCCAAGGTTTCAAAATAAGTAGACCTGATATTTCGGCCATAAAAGAGTAAAAACCAATGCACAAAACCATTTTTTATTATGATGACATATTCAATCACAACCAATAACTCAAATAGGTCCTATTAGCCCTGTATAGGAGTGGATACTACAATATCCAAAATAACCTGGTCGGTGTCCGGGACTCACAAACATTCCCAATAACCCCACCAACTAAGTCATAAAGTCAATCAAAACCGCTCACGCTGATAGGAAAACCATATTCACAAATACAACACCAATATGTATCTAAGAAACTTACTAAAGAAGCAAAGAGGGTCATAGGTACCAAACCTAGAAAGTCCAACCCAAGGATGAATAATTACTATAATTGTTTCCCATATAAGACAATTCTATGATCAGTAAGCCATAGCCTACCTGACGTACAAATATAAGCTCATAAATACTGAGTAGCAAATGCCTGGATAGATCCAACAACTAAAAAAATTGTACAAATGAGCTTTAACAATCATGAAACTAGAAAATAATAACCTACACATTAGAATGAGTCAAATGATACCCAAAAATTTATTATTATAGTCAGGGTTAATATATGGGGAAAACCAAGCCTATGGACTCGCAAATTGAAACTCTGAATAAAAGGTACCAAAATGTTTCCATATTGTAGGGAACTTATAAGCAAAATTTTGAGCTAAGACGAGCAAGAAATAAGTTAGAACCAAAGGATTAAAGTGAATGAATCATTTGAAGTATTGGGAATCTTAGGATTAAATTAGAGAAATTAGAGTGGACACTTACTAATAATTGAGGAATAATTTAAGAAATATTGTTTCCAAAGTCACCCAATATTACATGAAAAGACCAAAGAATTTTAATAGAGGTCTTTTGATTGTCTGGAAGTGAGAAATGATGAACAAAGTTTTAAATTTTACAAAATTCCAGGAATTTATACCTACTGACAGGTTACTCTACATGATCGCATAGCCTAGGCTTACGATCATGAAGAACTTGAAAAGTGCACTTTCCGATCGCATGGCTTATGTGCCGCACTTGCAAAGCTTAGGCTAGAAGGATCACGTTATCACATGGACTATGTCCATGATAGCTAAGAGAAACTAAGAAATATTCATTATGATTACATACACATGTGCCGCGTTTTCGTTGAGCATTGTCAAAGACACTAGTATCTACTGAAATAAGAAAATGAGACAAAAAAAGCCTCAAAATAATGCTTAGAATGCATTCGAACACCAATGAAGAAAAAAAATATGCTACCTATATGGAAACAACATTTTTGACTCAACGACGCAGATAAAATTCCAATCCAAGGTTGTTTTGCTGAAATGTTAACCAAGGTCAACACTTCTCCCAAATAACCAACTTTTCCATTGAGTACTTGAAATGAGCTTGGATGGCACAAAGCCTGAATAAACAACTCACCCTACCCAAACTCGACATTATAAAGATGATAGCACAGTCAAGTTTTTAATTCAAGGTTATTCTAAATGAAATGAACACCCAAGCTACACTTACGAAGTAGAAACACATAAACACACAAAATAGAGTAAAACTAGAACAAAGTCCTCCAGACTCGAACCAAGAGTTCATGTAGACCAAAATCCACGTTCTGGAGCAAACATAACTGATATAATCCAATTTCGAGTTAGTTTACAGAGACTATTGACTCAAGTCAATGATTCTGATAGTTAAGGATCTAAAATAGAAAATAGACATAATAACCAAATGATTGACTTGGGAACGAACAAATGGTCCAAGAAAGTTATAAATAACTTAGGACCACTACATGAAAGCTCTAAGATACAAGAAAATACAAAAATACAAAACAGAAACTAAAGGTCATTACAACATCCACTACTAAAAAGGAATTTCATCCCTAAAAGTTCGAAACCCAAATAGATGTGGATACTGATATCTCTATTCACTATAGATCTCCCAAGTTGAATTCTCCACAAGAAGATCCCTCCACTAAACTATAACTATCAGAATCTCCCTTGACCTCAACCTCCTCACCTTTCTATCCAAAACCAAAATAGGTTCCTCAACAACCGATAATCCCTCATCAACCTAAACTGAATCATAATGAAGGAAATGTAACTTATCTTGGATATACCATCTCAACATAGACACATGGAACATCAGATGCACAACTAAACACATAGGCGACAAAGCTAACTTATGTGCCAATCAAGTATCTCAAAAGGTCCAATATACTAGGGAATTATCTTTCCCCTTATCATGCCCTTCATAGGTGTACCCATAAGAAATATCAACCTCCAATATTGAACTCCATGGAACAACGACGATTGTATGAATCTTCTGTTTATTTGAGCTGCCAAAACTCTATCCTAAATCAACCAAATTGTGTCTAAAGCACCCCAAAATAAATGTTTACTCTGCAATCTAGCCTCAAACCCATCAGACAAACTAATAGTTTAATGACACCATAAACCATACAAAGTATCTAATGGAGCCATCTTAATAATAGAGTGATAGATGTCGTTATACACAAACTATGCCGAAGACAATTGTTAATTCTAAGAACCACAAAAATAAAGTACATAGGCCCACAATATGTCCTCAAGGACCTAAATGGTCCTCTCAAGCTAACCATTTTTTTGGGGATGAAATGTTATGATGAGATGAACCTCACTACCCTTACCACACAAAATACTCTGCATAACAGTGATGTAAACTGCGTAATATGATCCATGAGGATGAAAACCAAAATAGCATGAAGTCTAAACACCTACTAAAGATAAATAAAGGCTATATTCTCTGTATAAACAGTATGAACCGGAATAAACCCTGCGTACTTTAGTCAACCTATCAACAATAACCCAAATCAAATCATGGATATAAGGAGCTTGAGGCAAGCCTAAAATAAAACCCATAGTATCCATTCCCACTTCCACTCGAAAATGGGAAGTCACTACATCAAAGCACTTGGTGCTCAAACTTAACCTTGTAATAGTTCAAGCACTGTTAAATAAACTCATCTATATCCCTGTTCATACCACCCCATTAGTAAATATAAGTGGAGTTATGGGCCTTACAAAAGATCAGCTAAATCAAATTATCAACCCTGGGAACACAAATATGGCCCTCAAACCTTTTTGTGCAGGCTAAATATAATGTAGCTATGTGATTCTCACCCTACAACAACTGATCACAAATATCAACCCAAGGATTGATACTCCAATTGATGCCATTGAATTTTATCAAGTAACAAAGAATGGACCTCAAATCTAGCAAAAACACGACTTGAATTTATGAGCTCAAGTCTAACCAATCAATTATCTAAAGAATGGATGTCAAATGCTAAAGGCCTCTCAAAAATTGATAAAGTAGCAAGCTACCCATGCTCATTGACTTCTGACTTAAGTCATCTGCTACTACCTTTTCCTTGCCTAGATGATACAAAATGGTAATATCATGGTACTTCAACTACTCAATCGATCACTACTGGTGAACATTAAGCTCCCTCTATATCAAAATATACTAAAGACTATGGTGATTGGTGAAATCTAACAGTGGACTCCATACAAGTAATGGTGTAAAATATTGCGAGTGAAGATATCGCCTCCTACTCCAACTCATGGATAGTGTAGTTGCACTAATGAACCTTAAGTTGTCTAGAAGAATAAGCAAGAACTCAAACATACTGCATCAATACACAACCAAGACCAACAATGAAAAAATCACAACAAATTGTGAAACTCTGACCCTCAACTGGTAAAGTCAACACAAGAGCAGAAGTCAAGATAGTCTTAAGCCTTTGAAAGCAAGCCTCACACTCATCTGAAAACTAGAAAAGAACATACTTTCTAGTCACTCTAGTCAATAGCACTACTGTAGAAGAGAATCCCTAAAAAAATAACTGTAGTACCCAACAACTATAAGTAAGCTATGAACCTCAATAGGAGAATCAGTCTAGGCCGATGATGAACAACTTCAACCTTAGTCGGATCCACCATATTACCCTCGTTGGACACCACATGTCAAAGAAATAAACTTGACTTAAGATAAAAATCTCTCTTTAAGAACTTGGTATAAAGCCAATGATCTCTAATATCTAAAGATTTATATGCAAATGATGCTCATAGTCATCTCTACTCCTAGAATAGACAAATATATCACCGATCAACACAATTACAATAGAGACAAGGTACGGTTTGGACACGCAGTTCATTAAATACATGAAGTATGAGGATGCATTAGTCAACCCAAAATAAATCACAAGGAGCACATAATGACCATATCTTATCCAAAATGATATCTTTGGGATATCCTCAGTCCTGATTCTAGACTGATGGTAACTTGATCTTAAAGCAATCTTTGAAACGATGGAAGAACCCTAAAGCTGGTTAAATAAATCATCAATACAAGGTATAAGATACTTATTATTCTTGGAAACACCATTAAGCTACCTATAGTCAATACATATGTGCATAGATCAATCTTTATTCATTGTAAACAATTAAAGAGCACCCTAAGGTGAAATAATATGATGAGTAAAACCCTTATAAAACAAGTCTCGAAGCTCAGTCTTGATCTCTCTCAGCTAAACAGGTTCCATATAAAAGGTAGAAACGGAAATGGTATTGTTACTCTTCTCTAAGTTAATGACAAAGTCAATGTCCCACTTAGGTGGTAGGTTAGGAAGGTCGGCCAAAAACTTTAGCAAACTCACGAAAAATAGGTACCAACATATAAGATGTAGAATCAACACTAACATCTCTAACATATGAAATATAGACTAAAAACCATGAGAAACTAAGATAATATCCTAAATATAAGAGATGATCCTCATCAGTACGCGACTAATCAAATTCTTCCACATGATCGAGCATGCATTAGGAATAACTAAGGTCTAAACTTGGCATAATAATCTATGATTTCTCTATTAGAGGATAACCACTCTATGCTACGTATCATATAAAAATCAAACATATCCAACAATATCAAATCAACCTAAGTGTTAAATCTCTGATAATCACAGAAAAAGATCTTAAAACATGGTCCACTACTAAAGAATCACCTACTAAGATGGAGGCAAATAACGACACAAGTAGATCCTAGATCAAATAAAGCCATAGCGAGCTGATAACACAAAAAGATAGTAGCTACAACAATGACATTTGATGAATCTTCCCAACGTATTTTGAGAATGGTATGGAAATAATAGGGACCACCATCACGACCCTGCCCTTACTACACTAACTAGCTCCATAACTTGGAGAACTACCACCCCTACCCTAAGGTAGGATGGCTTTAACTGGATGTGCTAAAATAGGTACTGGAGCAATAGTTAGATAAGCCATAGTATTAATAGTACCATGCTGAGGTAAATCCTTAACTATATGACCTATGGAAAAAAAATCATAAAAAGTCCCATAAGGGATAACTGGGAGAGAAGAACTGGACTAACTAGAATGGCACCACGACCAAAGAACCTAAGGTCACACCCCTTGATTGTTGGCTTGAAATTTGACCCTCAAAGCCCTGTGAACCAATTATAGAAGTTTATAGAGAAGCATGAACATGATGACCAGAATTTCCCTACTGCAGATGCTGAGATGGGGTCCTAACCCAAAAACCAAAACCCTTAGCATCATACGTTAAACTACTAAATCGACCTTGTTGAAGAGGACTCTTGTCCTCTCTAACTCTCTCACTTTATCCAATATCCTCTATGGTATGATCATGATAAAAATATCCTGGAAGGATAACTCGGTAGCAACCAACACCTCAATAGTCTTATGAATCTTTGTATTTAATCAATGAACAAAATGATGGATCCTATATATCTCGGTAGATATATAAGTTGAACCATAAGCAGACAATATGTAAAACTTAGCTTCATACTCATAAAAATATAAAGGAACCTTCTTGAGTGTCAAAAACTCATCTCTCCTATGATCCTGCTTAATATGAGGAATATACCTCTTCTAAAATACATCATGAAAGGATATCCAAGTAATGGTGTTGGATCATCTAATATAATTAAACAAGAAAACCTCAATCAGTGCTAGGCATGGCCTCTTAGATGATACATTATGTAATCAACACCTTGGGTCTCCAACAGACTGAGGTTATGCAACCCATCCTGACATCTATTAATAATATCTCTCGGATCCTCTCTCAGAGTTGTAGTGAATCTTGAAGGACCCAACCTCAAAAATTAAACAAAAACCTTCTGATAAAAAAAATTAGGTGAATGTGAAGGGATATGTGAAATCATAAAATGAGTAGGTACTACTAGTGCCGAAGATGGATAGACCAAATCTAAAGGCAATTATACATGAAAGGATGAAATAAATGGTGGAACCTCCAAACCATAAAATCTCAATGATAAAGGTATTCCTAAACCATATACAATAGATGCTAGTGGCATACCTGGCTGAAAGAACCAGGGACTAAAGTCTACATCCCTCCTGTCAACTGACCCGACAAGCCCAACAATTATAGTTAGAAACCCCTTATCTATAGAGTCAAAAGTTGTCACCAGAAATGACATAGGAAAAAATGGAAACGAACCATACAAATTTAGCAGATGCTGGCCCTCCATCAGGATCAATATTTGCAGGTCTGATGGGTGAAAGAATTCTATCATGAGTCACTACTCTGGAAGGTCCTCGACCTCATCCGTTACCATGGGATCGACTCTTAGCAAGTGCTCTAAATAGTGATGTGACAGGTGTATCATCTCCTACTTATTTTTAAGATCATGTATGTGCAATATTAGGAAGAGTAAAGAAGAAAACTTTGAGATTTAAAGAGATCAACTATGATACGCACTTGCATACAAGTGACAAGGCAATGAATTACTAAAGTGGACACTGTAGCCTCCCGAAAATAGGATACAATGTCTTTGTAACTGATCTATGAGAATTTACTAGACATTGGCTTATGTACTAATGAAACTAACAAAATTAGGGCTCTGATACCAATTTGTCACAAAGCGGTTTCTCGGTCACCAGAGTAGAACCTTCGAAAAATCATGCAAAGTAATAATAAAAAGCTGAAAGTTAATGATCAAACACCAGACATAGGGTAGGGATGAAAGGAAGCCTAAATCAAGTTATTAACTTTCCATAAATCTGGTATCCAATACATAAGCAATTAATAGAGTACAATTATAATGACCTATATGGTCATTTTCTTGTTTTCCACCTCTTTCTGTGTTTAGAGCCGTCTGGTAGTTTCCCCTAGTCATTTACAATTTTCTTGGACTAGTATCTTGGTGCCCTAGCAACTCATTTCCCATTTTCTCAGTCATCCTATTTTGGATTTTTAGTTTGAAAATGGCAGAAATTGAGAGTGAAATCTTAGTAAACACGTACAGAATTGAGTTCCAAAAGTTCGGTTGAGGTGGACCATAAGTTTATGTCCCAGGGTTTCCATTTTGATTTTTTCCTATTTTGTATAATTCAACTCAGCCAAAGCTTATTTTTTAGCTTGCATGGTCTTTGGGTGATGGAAGCATCAGAACAGGATTTTGATGATTCCATCAACTTTAGAATGATAATTTTGGTCTTGTCAAGCAGTGGGTTTGCATTCTAGGGTTATCATTGTATTTTAGAGGTTATGATTGGAATTTGTGAATTTTGTCCATAGATGTTGACTTGGTCAACATTCTTTCTAAATGTCCTCGTATCCCAATTTCTTCTCATCATTGAGTGCATTTCATTTCGAGTATATGTGCATAACTCGTTTGCGTATTTTGGACCTCGAATTCTTTTTAGGTGGTATTTTGGTCTTTTTCTTTATTATGGATTTTTCCTCTCAAACAGTATTTTGTATAGAGGGATTTACTTCTTTGAAATTGTGAAGATACCTTATGAGATAACTCTGTTATAACCTAAGTATTCTTTCCAATCACGTCATCTCTTCTACACCATCAAGATAAAGTTGTCCCCTCTCTACTCTTCGAGATTGAGATTTCCCAGTCACATGATCGAGATGCCTGTTAAAGAAGCTCATTATAATCACGACCCTTGCACCATGCAATAGGGATGAATAGAGGCCTGGTAGTCTATAATACTGTTCTTTAAAAAATGAGATCACTTCCCTTAATTTCCCCTTAGGGTTCTCTTATCCCAGTAGCAAAATTGGGTGTGTTAGGAAAAGTTGGTCAAGGAAAAGTGTTCCCACGCCTTCTCCTCATTCCCTTCATCATTGGTAATCTTCCCCCCTTAGTTTTAATCATTAAAAGTGGAGTTTTGTACTTTTTCTTGGTAGTAATGGTTGCTGGTCGTATTTCTAAAATTCTTGCAGCAAGCTTGTGGTTAATTATGCTGCCTTGGGTTGAGATTGCAAATAGTGAATAGTTGTACCCATTTTCAGTGTGTTATCCGTTTGTTTTAGCTTTAATTGTTTGTGCAACCTTTTACACTTTTAATCATGCTTCTTTTAAGCTGTTTTGGGGACCTTTTGGTGGTTTATTTGGGCTCAAAATCGAACTATGTGTTACTTGAGATAAGGCCTTTGTGCCACTATTTTTAGTTGAATTTTCCTAGCAATGGGGCCTACGAACCTATTTTTTGGCCGATTTTCTAGCCCGATTTGTTATTTCCAATATAGGTCTAATTATTTATATTTTAATCCTTGGAATCATAATTTGATAGTTTCAGGTGATTTATGTTGCATTCCGTGCTTCGGTCCTATAATGTGCATATTTCAAGGACTTTTGCCGGCACCTATGTAGGCTAGGTTTAGTTACATGCATTATAAACTAGGCTAATATTTTATGCTTGTGTTATGTCCAATAATGTGGGTTGGATTTTAGGTTGATGATTGCTTTTTAGTTGACCTTTGATTGCTTTGTCGGTTTTCGGGTGCCCGTGAATGGGCATAGAGGTTGAAGGGTTGTATACTCGAGTCCTGGCCTTACTGTAGCGGGGCTACAAACCTTGGGAGTATTTGAGTTATCAAGTGAAGAGTGTGGTTAGGTGAGCTAGCTAGTGGATTTTGGCTGATGTTAGACTCTGATCGTTTGTGCTGGTTTTGTTATTAGTATTTTTTTCTACACAATGATCAAGCTTGTGTATATTATTTGATTTGGCTTATGTGACTGGTGTTGATCGGACTTAGAATCTATATTTATTTTATAGGCACAATCCTTAGGGGCACGAACCCTGAGTTTTCCACTGATGGGGCTTAGATCTTTCACTCAAGTGATAGGCACATTCCCCCAAGTCACAAATGCCCTTGAGTGTGATATATCGGGGTACAAAACCTAAGTATGGAATAAAACAGGTATAGATTTGGATTATACCCTACACTTGAGTGTGAGACGTGGTCTTTCGAGTTGTAGAGGCCTTGAGATTGGAACTTATTGAGAGAAAGGCATCGGTACTATATAATACTGTCCAGTTTTTCTTTCCTGCACCCTCATGTATTATATTCATATTTCTTTATGCTCACCGGGCTAAACTGGGGAGTCACGGTGGGTTTTGTTATGTTGTTTATACCTACGGGTTGAATGGGGCACCCTCTAGACCCTTTATTCGTAGTGTATATATAAATGTATAAGTTTGTTGGGTCTTGGATTAGATGGAGACCAGGTATGTTTCTCTTCTTCAATTTTGGATTTTTGGATGATGGTTACTACTCGTATGTGTCCTCCATATTGTAGTTCCATGTAGACCTGCACTTTTATCCTGGTAATGGTAGTGTACTCCAGTTTTCTTATCTCTTTGTATTATTTTTAGTTTTGATGCCTCCTACTATCTTTGGCCTATTTTACTTCCTCTCCTTTGTTACTTGTACTTTATTTTAGCCAGGTCAGCCTATGAGCCTATTGGGTACCCCTTTTGGTACTCATGTTGCACTTCTGTACCATTTTTGTGGTTTAGATACTGGAAGGGGTTATCAAATTTTCCAAGATCTGCAGACTAGATGCAGTTGATTACGGAGATTATGGTGATATTTTTCATATAAGTCGACCATTGTTTCCTTGATTTCCAACCTGCTTTAGTTTGTCTATAGTAGGCCCTGCATAATATGTAGGAGTTACTTTGTATATGTATATCTTTTGGATACTCTGAATAGTAGCTTTATATGCCATTGATACTAGGTTTAGGGATTTGGGTTTTATATGTATTTCATCTGCTTTTGCTTTTACATATATCTACTTATGCTTATCTACTATGTTTGATGATTTGAGTGTTTATTGCCCATTGCACATAGCTTCAGGATGTAGGGGTAGACTTGTCTACTAAAGGGTTGTAGACATCATCATGACTCAAATTTTGGGTTATGACAGAGTGGTATCAAAGCTAGGGTTCAGCATATGACTGGCATTAGAGAAAGTACCTAATAGTCTCCTGTAAATTGGTGCATAGACATCCGCATCGATCTTCGAGAGTCTATGGGGTGCCTTAGGAAACACTCTCATATCTTAAATCCTGTTACGTGTTGATATTCATACCATTTCTTAGAACTTAGTTTGGGTTCACTTTTTCGTAGATAGTCCGTACTAGAGGTTCTTTGTTGGATTGACATCTTGCCTTACCAGCTAGGAGAGGGTAGGGGGGATGCTCTGCCAATCCATATTTCCCAAGCTATTTCACTGTAGCACGCACCTCTAGTGCCAATGCTATATCCTGTTTAGATACCAACTACTGTGTTCCAAGATATATTGTGGTCGATGCTCTAGATGATAGACAATACAGTGGCCGATAGGCCACAGTCATCTGCTCAGGTAGCAGTGTAGGGTGCACCATCTTCGCCAGTGTTTGCAGCCCCAGAACCACCATCAAGGCCCTATCGACTGTATCTTTTTATGCTACTACCACTTCTCCTGCACCAGCACTCACCTTTCTTTACTGTATTTAAGGTACAAAAGATGCTGGAAAAGTTTTTACGGGTTGCCCCGGCCAGGTGATCGAGAGCACAAGCGAAGGATCCTTATGATTTTATTACAATGTGTGAGGTGCATCAGTGGACTCTTAAGATTTTGGATTTGCGTCGGGTGGATCTACTTCCTATCTTCTTTAGGGTTCTACTAGTCAGTGGTAGTGGGTATTTTGGGATTGTAGGCTACTAGGGTAAGCCCAATTGATTTGGGGGATGTACAAGGAGGCTATCCTAGCATATAATGT
>JBDJHY010148271.1:0-12958 GCA_039654485.1 Withania somnifera | reverse complement strand
TTCATCATCATCGTCATCAAGATTAGTAACTTTTGGTGTACTTAAAATTTAATGTTTTAGGTCTTTTTCCCCTCAACATACTCATTTATTTCTTGCCTCACAGAAGCCGGATATTTTTACATCCAACCACATCACTAGAAGTACCAATAAGATGTTGTTTATGGCGAAAAAGTCCTCCGTTAAATGTTAAGTTACAAAATTCACATGTAACTTTACTTTTATTGGTCTTACTAGCTCTTGTATAATATTTCTAAACTGGATCTATATTTTTAATTATGTTAAGATATAAAAAAACAATAATATGATTACAAGAAAACAAACTAGTTGGCAGAAGCATAAAAACATAGCAGAAGAAGAAAATAAAAACAACAAATAAGAGGGAAAAAAAAAGCACCGAAATCGCAGATCATAAAAAATAAAGCACCATTATTTTCCTTATCGAACAAAAAAAATAAAAAAATAAGAAGAATTGCAAAACATAAAAAAGAGGAGAAGAAGAAGAAAGAAAGAAAAAATCCAAGCAAGTATTTCCTACAGTAAATCCAAATGTGAATTTGAGTGGATTCATCTTCAAATCAAATTTCTTCAAACTATCAAAAATAATTCAAAGGTCTTCAAGATGATTGATCCTATACTTAGTCTTTACTACCAAGTCATCGATATAACATTCCACCTTTTTATGAAGCATGTTATCAAAAATGTTTTGCATTGTAAGTTGGTAGGTGGAACCAACGTTCTTTACACTGAAAGGCATCACCTTGTAAATGTATATATCCTTTGTAATTTAAAGGCAGTGCATTCTTCATCCTTTAGAGAAATTATAATTTGATAATATCTAGAAGACCCATCCACAAATGAAATAGCTTCTTGCCCAGTTGTATCATCGATCACGATTTCAATGATCGAAAGTGAGAAGTCATCTTTTTGACATGCTTTGTTCAAGTCTCGAAAATTAACATAGACATGTAGATAATCATTCTTCTTCTTGATAGGTACGATGTTCGAGATCCATGTTGGATATTTCACTTCTTGGATAAATTCAGCTTCAATGAGCTTGTTGACCTCTACTTCAGCTTACGCTACCAACTCGGGGCGAAACATGTGTGCTTCACTTTTTATCCCTAAGTAATAAATGACTATCTTAGGACTAAGTCCTGACATCTCTTTGTACAACCAAGCAAAGACATCTCTTGTACCCAACTAATATTTGAAGTATTCCCCCTCTTCTTCAGGTGTAACAAGGTCACTAATGAAGGTTAGGTGTGGATCCTCCAGAGTGTCTAGATTTAGCTCATTGATCTCATCTATAGTTGATTTTGCCCCATATTTTAGTTAATAGGGAGCCTTTGGACATCACCGTTGAGGGTTGTGATGGCTTCATTTTGCCCCTCCTTTGTTCTTTTGGAAATTTGGTTGGTGAAAACAATGATAGTACTTACTTTCACCTTCAACAAACCGTCTATGGTAATTGTAATATATTATTTTCTCTTCTTACGTGATGAAAAGCACTATGAAGATCTTTATCATCAATATTTTCATAGAAACTTTATTATTCATGCTCTAACAATTTATTCCTGATGATGACTTCCTTGTAGTTCCCAAGTGATGAAAAACAGAGATCTTTGAGGCGGTGATATCTCTTCCCATCCACCCAGAGGCTTCACTTTCGTCCTTGAGTCATAATCTTTCAAATACAGAGGCATAAGGTGTCAATCTTCCTACATGTTCAAACACCAAAGTCTGTTGTTGCATTTTCACTTAACTTGTTTTTTCTTTTTATTAAGGTATGGTATGATAAAGTCTTTCACTTACTTTTCTTACATGAAATTTGACGAGGCTCCAAGTTAAATCCCAAACCAATCTTAGGAGTGGCAACATAATACCCTTGCATCCTCAAGTCCATTTGGGACTATGTAGGTATTATCCTTTTATTGATGACTTCATCATTGAGCTCTCCTGCTCTTACCGAATTAGAGAAGTCATATCCTATTTTTTCAAAGAGTTTGAAAACTTTTTGATCATAGTGTCTTCTTATCTTATCCCCTTGGATATTGTCTTTGGCTGACAGAAGCATAATAGAAGGGACTTTTGAAACTGGGAAAGTCATCTTCTCTTTCAAATCTTGAAATGGATCACGATTCATATCTTTCTTTAGAGGCTAAACACGTTGAATACATTCCTCTAATAGGGGTTGTCCCTTCCTTCGATGCTCACGTGGTGTGTAGCGCAAAACCAGATAATCCATATCAACTTTTGTCTTCATGTCTCCTTCGGATGGTGAAATATTGTGGAGACTTCTTAATTTCTCTTCTTTAATAGTTTGACAATGGTCTATTGAACTTTATTCTCTATTTTTGGATCGACATCAACTAGTTCAACTTGTGTGGATTTATCCATACTTGATCGACAAGACTCTAAGTAAAATTTTGTATCTACAAAGTATGACTTTCTTTTAGTTAAAGGGTTGACGTCCATATCAATTTCGACTACTTCAGCATCTTTTATATACTTTATACATTGATGCAAAGTGGACGACACCACTTTATTTTCATGAATCGAAGGATGTCCAAATAGCAAACATTTTGGCATCTACAACATCAATCAAAATGTTTGATTTCATGTCACCAATAGATAATTCTGTGCGAATCTTCCTCATGGCTCATTGAAGATCTTGATTGAAACCTTGGATTATTAGTTACTTTTGGAAAATCCATTGATGGAGATTCCAAGCCTTTTGAGCATCATTTTGGCATGATATTAACTGATGAACCATCATCAACCAATAGCTCACATAAGAAACAAAGGTTGTTATACAACTTAGACCCTAATAATAAGTCATCATCTGTAAAGAAATTGCAGAAAAATACAGTGCTTTTTTTTATTAACATGGGTCTGAATCTCCTGCGGGAATGATTTGGAAAATTTTAAAGGGGATCTTCTATAATTTTGCACATGAGGGGTTATTTCTTGATTTCGTGTTATTATCGAACTACACTCACGTTGCTTTTCTTTATTTTATTTATGATGGAGGTTACAAGCATCGCACTAATTTGACTACCATGATGGATTTTTTCAGGAAAGAATTCATGTAACGTAATAGGCTTCTGGACTTTCTGTGATAAGGAACTATTGATCTTCTAACTAGTATATGATTTGATGTCTTTTGATTATAGTAACTGATTAATCTTATCAGTAACTAAAGGCCAACCACTATCTTCATGCTCTTTAGATTTTCATCTATCTCGAGTGATCCTTCATAAGCCTTTCCTGGGAAATCAACTTCAACGGGCTTGTAACTCCCAAATTACAAGAAGGTGGTGTTTGACATAGTTTGTGACCTTAAGCATTTGTTTTACTGAGGTGCTACACTAGTATGATTTGCCTCTACTATCTCATCCATGTAAATGATTTTTTCCTTCCCTAACTAGCATTATGATTTCTCTTTCAAGACAAAACATTTACTTGTTGGGTGGCCAATGACGCGATGAAACTTACAGTATTTTGGATTACCAACTTTATTAATTTATTCAGGCCTCTTTGATTCAGGAAGATCAAAGTTTTTCTTGTTTAGCAACTCATCAAGGATCATAGAAACGTCTAACTCCATAAACGGGTAAACCTTCACTTCTAACCTCTTTAGAGTTGGACGAAATTTCTCCTTCTTTAGTTATTGACTTGTAGTTTCCTCCTCCTTTAATTTTTTATTCGTTGTGAACTTCAAAGAAGTCATTTCACTGCCATAAATTCTTTGGTTTGGATCTTTGAGGATGTACCTTTCTTGAACTCCTTTTTTTCTTTTGTCATATCAATAAAAAGAGATGCATTTCATGTTTTGTATGCTCAAATCCATGTTATGTGCTCATGTAGCAAGCTCTTCAAAGGTACTCAGTTTGATTCCTTGTAGTACGTATAGAAGTCCCCAACACATTTCTTGAATGCATATTTCTATAACATATATTTTGAAAAGAAGGTCTTTATAATCCAATCTCTAATATCCAAAGATTGAAGTAATCCACCACAAGCTTGTCCTTTCTTTAATTAGTTCTGGTCAACTCTATCATGCTTACATTTTGACGAGTATTGTAAAACAGTTAAAAATTCCTTCTCAAATTACTCCCAACTATCAATGGACTCATGTTTCAGACTGATATACCAATAGAACTCCCTTTCATCGAGCAGACGAACTACTTTACCAAAAGGTCACTATGTGTTCTAGCATTGCTCCAAATTTCAACAAAGTGAGCAATGCATTATCTCAAATTTCCTTTGCTATTGAATTATTACAGCTACGGGGGTTGATAGTTGTTAGCATGGGTAGACAACCGATCCTGTATGGTATATGGCTTGGATTAATACAATGAAATTTGTGGTGCTCTGTCATATTGAGCCTTGATGTGCTTACTATCATATCTTGTAACTATTGGGCAGATAACGCTGCAACTTATACATGTTGTTTCTCCTTTGAACTTTGTACTTTGCAAGAGATTCCTTAATGTCCTTGTTTTTTAGAGTGAATATAAAAGGACATGTACGGACATGACTCGATTATCCACATGTCAAGGTCTCCAACTTGTTCATAAGATAAACGATATTAAGATTTTTACTATACACGGACTTCTTCAATACTTCAATAGTTTGCTCCATTATTGCGAAATTCTCATCCATATCATTTGAGTCAGCCATCAAGACATTGACTTTCGTTGAGATTAGAGAATATCCTCAAGTTCGCCAAAGTTGGAGCTAATTTGAGAAGTTTTGCCAATGAATGTGGATGCAAGGGTTCTTTAGGAGTTGCAGTCACGACACCGATAGAGTTGTGGTTTTTAACCATCTCCAAAGATTTGAAGTACTTAGATCCATATAATCCACTGTCTTGAATTTTCACCGAGTAGTTGGATCAACATGACTGAAATCAGTAGATGCGACAATAGTAGAGTCCTTACATGAAACATCACTGGCCTTTTTGAAAGACATTAGT
Organism: Withania somnifera; assembly: GCA_039654485.1. Taxonomy (NCBI): domain Eukaryota; kingdom Viridiplantae; phylum Streptophyta; class Magnoliopsida; order Solanales; family Solanaceae; genus Withania; species Withania somnifera. The sequence continues at coordinate 7,980 of JBDJHY010148271.1, read as the reverse complement.
GTAGTTGATTTTGCAGTTTTTGATTTGAAAGAGAAAGAGATGAAGAGCATAATTGATCCCACAGGGGGCGCCAAAATTTATTTCCAAAAGGATATCAAGTGTGTTGAAAGTTAACTACAATAAAAATAAATAAGAAAAAACAATTCTTATTAACGGATCTTGTGAGTACAATCTGTGGCTCTCTTGATTCTTTTCTGTTAAACTTATAAATGACTAGAGGGCCTTTGGTAGCATGTTTATCGAATTTTTGGATGATTTGGACTCCTAAAGATGTATTTTAATCACTAAAATATCAGCCAGTGCTTCATCACCTTGAAAAGATCTCTAGGAAGAGCTGTAACACCTTGAAATTTGAGCTAGAATTTGAACTGTTCTGTTTGTGCTTAAGTACTTGTTCTAAGAATTCCCATTTGATCATAGGTGATAAAATCCTAAATAAAGTGTGGGATGAGAGTTTGATATGATTCAAGGTCATAAGAAGCTCATAGTACAAAGCTAAGTTCAAAGCTTTTCTACCTTCATAAATTTCATATCGTCCCATGCATGAGTCAACTTTAAATGAACATATCTCTTAACATATGAAGAGTTAGGTGACCTATGACCCATCCACAAAAAGGCCTCTAAGTCTAGTTGAATGTAATAAATTGTGTGTCATTTTAAGTTCGGAGTAAAATGTTATGGGTAATTAATTAAGGTTTGCACTGTAGTGAAAACCTTACCAGTACACAATGCGGCCCTATAGAGACAATATAAGGGTGTAACGTGGCCCTATGGCGCCATTACAAGGTCACGACATGCCCCTATAGCCTCGAATCACCTGGAATACTTGCTTTAGCCCAGGCCCTTTTTTTATTTGTTTTTCCTTGATTGTTTTCGTAATTTTCGACCTTTTAATTAATTAAACCCCAGATGTTTTGCACTACAAAATACAAGGTATTTAAGCTCCAAACACTATTCCATTCATCTACACTTAATCAAATTAAAGCAAGATTTTCTCTCAAATTCTCTCAAGAGGCAAGTATAGGGTTCTCTTAGAAGCTCATCTTGTAGGAGTAAATTCATCAACTTTTCTCCATTATGATGGTCAACAAATGAGGTACCTAGGCTTTCAACAAGGGCTATTTTCATCCTTGTACCCAAAAATCCTTTTCTAAATAAAGTTTTGAAGGTATAGAAGCATTCTAAGGTTTATGTTTAATTCTATAGACTGTGATTCCCTATAGTGATAATCTACTTGATGTTTTGAGTTATAATAAGTTTTACAGGATGAATATCTAATTATGAAAGTCCTTATGAGTTAGTATGTTTTCGAAATTAAAATAAAATAAAGAAAAAAACTTTTTTGAGCCTTTTTTCAAGGTTTACTCCTAAAGCTTGAATTGAGTATTGAAGTGTCATAATCACTTAAGTTTTTATATGGTTCTGAGTATGAACGCGAAACATGTCTAAATTGACTAATTGAAGTAAATTAAGAATTTTGCCGATGATTTTAGCTTTAATTACAATCAGAGAGTAAATTAACTATGAAATGTCAAATTGATATTCTAATAAAGAGTGTTAACCAAATGTGGTTTTAAATAATGTGTTAGGCTTGTGTTTTCATTAAGGGTGTTCTACTAGTCTTGAGTGTTGATGCGTAGTTTCACTTATGCTTTCATTGAGGGTGTTCTATTAAGTCAAAAGTGTTGTGTGTTGATGTTGATGTTTTATGGGAGGAGTATTAGCACTGCGGGTGGGCATGAGGTCCCAATACCTATTAACCTGCGTAGCCAACATAGGATATTATTTTTATACCGCTTAGTTGTACCTAGAGTGTCTTGGTGGATCCACAAAGAGAGAGTGTCTCGTCTTGTGGTGCGGTATGAGATCTCCTAAATACAAGGTGATATGTGGACTTCATAACTATATGCTTTAAGGTATTTCAGTTATAGAAACTCCCAAAGCGAAGTAAAATTGAATGTTTTGAAAGAAAGAGAGAGAACACATATTTTTAACTAAGTCTTTATCTTTTGTTAAAAGTTGAGAGTTGAACTGTTTCAACTGAGATTACTTGAAATATAAACTTTTTAACTGTTTTCATTATAAACTGCTAAATTACTCATTTGAGTTAGAGCTGAAGTTGAAATTTACTATCATGCATTGCATAATACTTAATTATACTGTATTACATATTTTATACCTGTTCACGTATTAGTGCATATTCTGTGTGCTGATTCTACTCTTGCTGCATATGTTTAACCCCCATGCAGATATTACCAACAATTCGGACGTTCGAGGTTGACATTATTTGCATACCTAGAAGATTAGTGGATTGATGAGTTCCCATAACATTCTAGGGCAACCTATGAAGTTTTAATTATTTATCTATAGTTGAAACTTTAGTTTATTCGTTGCTTTCTTTATGTAGAGACTAGCTAGTAAATTCTTGTGCTACCAGTCCATTATTTAGCTAGTAGAGGTTTTCAGACTGAGATGTATGATTTGAGATTTGAGTTTACCTATTCATTTTGAGACTATCAATTGATTATCGTGAGGTGCCCATTACTCTTCTGATATTTATTGATATTGCTTTCGCTGAGTGATGTGAGTAGAACATTGTATGGTATAAGTGGTTTTTCCATGGCTGTTAGGGCAACTTAGCGGCTAAGGAGGCCTGTCATGCCTAGAGGGTGAGCTCCGAGGCGTGACAAGAGCTCCGTTGACAACTCATTGAAAGAACTTTGTAGTTGATGCTGTAGATTTCTTCAATGTTTGCTTTATGTCCTCAAAACGTTATGTAACTCCCTTATATAGTTGTAAGGAGTAGGCCAGGTTGCTTGTAATTGACTGAAACATATTATTTGGACACTTGATGACTTTTGATTGTCTCTTGTATTTGATTGGGATTGCCACATTAGTTTGACACGTAAGTGTCATTTTGTTGGTATTAGTTTGACGGGAATTTCACGTCACCCTGACACGTGGCATGAGTTTGGTCTTCTTCAAGTTAATGGACCTAGAACTTGAATTAAAAAATGGACTTATTAATTTGAGAAGTCAAAATTAATAATTCAATCCAAAATAGACATGAATGAATTCAAAATTTATATGAATTTAACCCAATAAAATTTATATTGTCTACATACGTAATTCATGTAAGCTTTTTATAAAATGAGATAATTTTAAATGGATTCATGCATTGACTTCCTAAATGATCCTTCATAGATTAAAACAAATAATTTTACAAGAAATAATTTAAAAAATTGAATAATCTTATACTTTTAATTCCACTTGCCTCATGGATAAAATCTCAAATTTAAATCTGTGTCCCGTGAATAACATTTTTCAGTTTTGACCTTGTATCCGCAAAGAAAACGTATATAAAAAGTTCAAGGATACTCTTTTTCGAAGTAATTTCCCTAATGAAACAAACTAATGGTGGGCTTTCTACACAAACGTTATCTAAACTAGTTTTATTAACTTCAGTCCTGTGATTTTGGGATACTGTTAATTTACAACCTCACAGTTTTCTTCATTTCCGTCTGATGATCTGATCAAAACGCACTACAAAAGTTACGCTCATTTCAATTCTAGATCTCCTTTTACAGGTATAGATCAGTTCAGATTTTTATCTCCTCAGATCTATTTTCTTCTCATTTTTTCACTGCAAATTTATTTTATTGATCCATTAATATTTTTTGTAGGCAATCCAAATGGCAGCAAGTTCAGTACATAAATTTGCTCAGTGCATTACTTGTCATGCGTGGAGTCCTGATCTATCCAGTAACCAGTTCTTCTTTTCTCCCCTCAATTTCCATATCTCTTCTACTCATCAGCTTAATTCATTAAGATTATTCTTGCAATTGGAATGAATAATTATGTGTGGTAAAAGGAAAAAAAGCTATGAAGCATCGGGGGCTTCATCTACAAAGTTTTAGTGCTTAAAAACATTGATTTTCAGCAAGAATTTGATTTTCTTGGGCCCTTTGTTCAAGTAGGTAGAGCATAGATTTTTTTTTTCATTCGTTTATTTTATTGAGTAGGATGGCTAATGGGTTAGTTAGTAGTCGTTCCCTTTTGCCAGAGTTTAGTATTATTTGTTTCTTTCCCATATTTTTATATTTCTATTAGTACTTGTTGTTTCGCCTCCATATCTGATTATATTGCTGTTGTTTCTGTTTGTTGCTATTGCCTCTTTTTCACTGTTTGTTCAGTAGATGGTCTATCGGAAACCTCTAATACGATCCTAATTTGGACAGCTAGAGTCGATCTCGATAAGGAACTGAAATAAACAAACCATATGGGGATTAACACTAAGAAATTGAAATTATGGGTAACATGAGACTTTATACCCACACCTCCCAATTGATTCCAACAACCAAGTAATTAAAGCAACTCAATTGAACAAAAGAGACCCAAATGAATTCACAAATGAATGATTCTATATGATTAATCAAGAAAAGAAGTTAACAAGCAATTAGCGAAACTCCACTACTAGTCATTCAAACTAAACTATTATGAATCCACCCAATTGCACTACTAGGAATCCACCTAATAGATTTGATTACCTAATGAAAATTCACTCAATCTGTACGCTACAACTTAATTATCAACTATAAGTCTCAATGGACAATTCTCAATCATTCAACAACTAAGGAGCTAAGGGAAGAGAAACCCTATTTATAGTCTAGGGTGAATTACACTTCAAGGCCCAAAAGTGACCTGGTGAAACAAATCCTCTCCCTTGGGCTAGCACTCTGCCTCATTAATGCTAAGTCTGTTTGTGGACGCAACTCCTCTTGCTAGGTAGTTTGTGGTTGCATTTCCCTTCAAGGCATCGCAAATCATGCTGCCTCTATCTTCTTCATCTCTTGATCTCCAACATGTTGTAGATCTTCATTTGTTGCTGCCCAAGGGTCTCTAAAGCCTCGTTCATAAACATGGTTGAAAGGCTTGTAGGTCCTTTGCTTGTCTCTTAGTGAATAATTTTGTAGGAGTTGTGCTTGGCAATATCATATCAACCTCTCCACCTCACAAGGTTGGGATAAAGTCTGTATATACTCTACCCTCCCCAATCCCTATTCGTGGGATTACATTGGGCTTTGTTTTGTTGTTAAGTTGTTGTTGAGTAGGATGAGTTAGTTTTTACATTTTCTAGTGTTTTATTTTTCATAATGGTTATGGGATGCTAGGTATGGCAATTGGCTGTCATTGTTTGCACCCGTTGCTTTGTGCCACCACCGTTTTAGCTGAATTTCTGGTGGTGCTTTGAGTAGCCACAAAATTTAAAAATATCTACATTTTTCCTTGTACGCTTTTTTGTCGAGGATAGTCATGACAACATTAATCCCTGTGAGTTTTTGTCAGTTCAAATCCGTCCTAGACGCAACCATGGTTTGGGCAAGCTTAGTTTCTTTTTTTTCTTCCTCAGTGAGGTCTGCCCATTTCTTAATTTTGGAAATTGCGATTGTTCTGCATTTTCCAGCATATATAATTGGGGAATTTCCTTCATGGAATAGTCTGCATGTTGTTGATATTTTGGATGGCTTGGTCTAGCTACTTCAATTGATAGTTGCTTGGAGGAAACTGCCTGGGGTATCTTTTTTGAGATAATCTTTTGGTTGTCTTCCTGAAAATTTGTCCTTCGATCAAGAGACGATTGGGTTTCATATAGAAAATATTCAAGTATTTAAACTCAATGTTATACAAAAGAGCCAAATCTGATACTTAATTAATGAGTTCTTCTATTAAAACTATACTCAAAGGCAAAAAAAGTCTTATATTAAAAAATTGTTTAATTAGATGATTCAAAGGTTATGAATAACCATCTTTAAGTCCACTAAGTCTTCTTCGTCAATCCAACCATCACTGTTTAGGAATCCTACAAATAGATCTCCAGAGATAACAACATCATCTAACTTTGTTTTTTTAATTGTAAAATAGATCTTACCAAATTGTATAATTTAATTCAAGTTTTTATGTTCAAATTACAGATCTGACAGTACCGTATAGTAGCAAGTTAAAGATAAGAGGAATAATCCTTACTTCCCCATGACTCTGATACCAAGTACCTAGAAGCAAACCCCTAAAATACGGGAATAAAAGACAGCGATGCGAAAACTAAAATTTAAACGTAAATAATTAATGAAATGTAAATGCAAGTACAATAAATAATTAGGCGGAAGAGCCGAACATATGTTAATTAATGCGGTTGGTTAGTTAAAGCTAGGTAGCAAAACCAATCATAGCTAACAAGTATGAAAAAAGGTTAGTAAAGCAAATGAAAAAGATAGGTTAAAAATTGAAATTTGATATTTTTATGAAATAATCTTGAAAATATCAAGCTCTAACCAAGTATACTTGAGAGAAAGAGCGCTTCTTGCAAGAAAATAAGATGTTTGATACAAATGGGAGGGGTGACTATTTATAGATAAAAAGTGTAAGTGTTACAGTAATGATGTGGATTTGGAATTTGGAGAAAATGATGTGGATGATGTAGAAGAAGAGGTAGAATAGTTTATTAGAAAAGGAGGGAAAGGAATGAAAGAATGCCATGATGAGATCTGCGAGAAAATAGTTAGAAAATTCAAAAAATGGTGTGCTTGCTACCAAATCATTCGCTCTCCTCACCTGTGCCACGACCTATTTCTTCTTCAAACCCACATATTTAAAAAAATGACACGGTTTATCAAATTCTTCGAGTTGAGCCAGAATTTTGGCATCAAATGTCCTAGAAATTTCTAAACGAACACTTAGCCCTTCAGCTAATTTCCTAAAAAAAACTCCCGTTTTTACCAGAAATTCTACGAATTTATTGACGGACACAAGATCTTGCTTATTCAAACCCCATAAGGATAAGCAAACCCAAACATATGTTACTTATACTACCGTATGGATAAACAAAGTAATATCACCAAAATGGAACACTAACTTTTCCAACTTTTTGATCCTCAATTTTTTAATTATTATGGCTATCAGACATCTTGGATGAATGCTTTTATTTTTCAGAATGACCAAAACAAGCATTCATGGTTTCTTCTATGGGAAACAACTAGGTTCTGCATTTCCTTAATGGTTCTTACATTAGTGGTGGCCTGGATATGATCACACAATTGATATTTTTTCTCCGCTAGTACGGGAAGAATGTGATTATTTTTGTACAAGATTTCATAATAAACGTCAATTTCCTCTACTCTTACAAGTTTTCCCACAGATTCCATCTCCCATGGATATATTCTCAAAAGTTCTATTTCCATAAACCAGAAGGACACAAATGGCTACCATGGTTAGCTCTGCCGAGCCACAACAAGTGGTACAAAAATTGAAAACCAACTGAAGCCTACATTCCAGAGGTAGAAAAATGGTTTCTCTACAACCCAAGACATCTAATCCCAATAGATGTCGCTCAAGCCACATTTTTACAACAAAAGTCAATTGCGACTGCCCAGTTAGCCAACTTAAGCAACAAAGGAGATTTCATCCCGCAGATGGAAAAGATCCTCCAACAAATTAAATTTGAACTCCCCAACCATCAATCTCAAGAATTTGAATCCAAAGATGAAAAAGACATTTTTGACACCAATTTCCACTTAATTTGATTTTTGCATAGCATCATCAAAAGATGATGTCATGGATGACATTTGATAGTGTTGAACCAAGGGTGGTTCACAAAATTGTCCTCTTACGTTTTGATTGATGATTAAAACATTAAGTTAAAGATTTGTTGTTGACGAAGCTCTTACAAACTCATATATATGTTCGTGAAAGTTATCCTAAGCCAAGAAAGTACTTCGGGAAATTAAGGACTCATTTTGAGGCATTCGACTACTCAAAATGCAATATTTGTGAAGAAATAGAAGGTCGACCAACAGGTACCCTTTTGGTCGACCAAACCTAGCTGTTAGTCGACCAAAGTGAGTTCCAGTAGGGTACTGAAAAATGATTTTAGTCGACCAACACTAGGTGTTAGTTGACCAAACTGGAGCAAAGTTAAGCATATGA
>JBDJHY010148254.1:0-12958 GCA_039654485.1 Withania somnifera | reverse complement strand
AATTTTATCATTCTTAGTTTAATTACATTCCTAAATATACCTCTGCAAACTCTCTGCTTAAATAATAATTAGAATTAGTTTAATCCAGTTAAACAGTTAATTCAAGTCCCTGTGGGTTCGACATTTTGTTCGCAAGAGCCATTATATTACTTGTATAATCACGTACACTTGTGTGTGCATTTGGACGAACATCTCTTGATGTAGAAAGGGAATCTGTTGCGATGAGGCTCATAGCAAAAAGTAGAATTTTAACTTCTTGGAGAGTTAGAGTGTGGTGTTGAATAGTTATAGTTAATTATTCAGTGTACTTTTATAAGTAATTTCCTGTATTATTGAGTTGTAATTTAAAACTATTCATTAAAGTTATTGAAGTTTGATTGAAAATCCTACACACTCTAGGTTGTAGTTTTTACTACCTTGAGTATAGATCTTTTCCACAGAAAAGTTTGTATCATTGATTTTTTTGTTCTTACTTACTGTTAATGGAACATGGTCCCAAGTCGAGCTGTTGGTAATAATTATTTCAACAATTAGTACCAAAGAAAGTCATTTAAGTTAGGCAAACCATTTTAAATATGATCTTATGGCTACTCCATTAACTACTCAGAAAAGTGCCTCACATACATTACCACCTTAGGTCAATGGTAAGTATTGCGGTTGGTGGAAGAACATAATGATGAATCACTTAATTGGAAAGAGTCCTAATCATAGAATGTCGTTGGAACTAGACCTTGCTTTTATCCAAGTTCTCTATAATACCCCATACTTGGTCCATCTTAGAAACCGAAGACTTAGCTCAAAAAAATTAACAATTGTTCCTAAGTCCTCATGGGTACAACCTATGAATCGTAAAGTGGACTTCATGAGTCATCTTTTCAACTCGTAAAGTCCTAACAAAGATTTAAAATATCACCCTAGCACCACTATTCATACCATAACCCATGAAGTTAGGACCATGAGTCGTACTATTGACTTGTAGTGCCTAAATACAAAACCTTAAAAAGTCCCCCCCCATATCATGAGTCACCTCAACCATGAGTTGTACTGTCAACTCGTGGGATGCCAAATGTAATTTCCCATCTTAAGGTTCTGGGTCAAGACTCACCTCATGAATGATGATCCTCACCCCACGACTCGTGAAGTGAGTTGTCAGGTGTCATTCATCAATTTTTAGCTAAGTTTCGCAGGGGAAACTCTGTCTTTTTCAAGTCTTTTTAAACTAAAAATCTATGTCATTTTGGATTTCCAAACAGATGATGTAAATTCACAAGACCTAGTTTTTCTCCCATTCTTAGACTTATAAAATAAATTCATCAATCATACCCTCTCAAGCCTCCTAGGCTGAACCTAGAGGTAATCAAAAGGCTTAGAAACTTCAGCAATTTCATTGTAAAATTTCACAGTCAGTTCTATAGGACTTTAACAAGGATTTTCTTCCATCTTTGTGCCTAAAACCCTTAAGTTTTCTATTTGAATCATGTTTTATGAATTTAGGGTTATTTCCTAAATTATTATAATGATGTTTATTCAAGTCTTACATCATGTTCGATGATGTTCATGCATGTTGTTTTCAAAATTTTATGTATCTCTATAATTAAAAGCATACTTTCATGATTTTTATGCTAGATTTTATAAATTGATGATAACGACTATTGTATCCCAGACATGATTTGAGGATTCATAATTTATCTTTTCTATGGTCAAACACACTTGATTTTATGGCTTGCAAATACTTAAGCCAAGTTTAGAAACAAATATGTTGAATATGCTTAGGATACCCGAAATTCGAGCCTAAAAAGTATTTACATGATTATAAAATAAAATCATTGTCAATTAGATAAAATAGTTATTCAAGCACTTAAGACTCATTTTTGCATAGTTAGTTGGGTACTAAGATAGATCCTACTGATCTTTCCAAGAGCAGTCATCATTTAAATATTATATGTAGTATTAACACAGAGAGAGTTTGTATTTCACCTTATACAAATCCTATAAAATAGTTACCACCGTAGGATATGTTTTTCCAAAAAGGCATACTTCATGACTTAGTGGATCCACTAGAAAATAATCAGGTCTTATACCTTTGGAAGGGTGTAGTGTACCCATCAGTTGGGAATTCAGACATCAAAATTTTGTAGCTACTCACATAATCTTATCATCCGTTATATTAAATCCCATTTATATTTAGCTTTTATTTAGTCTTTCAAAATTTATAACTAAAAAATTTATTAGCTTGTTCATGTTGATGAGTTCAGTTTTATTTGAGTCTATCTCTTTTTTCAAAATTTTATGTTATTAGCTTATTATTAGTTTCACATATCCTTGCATCAGCATGTTTTAGACCAATTTTTGACGTAGTCCAGTCCCATGATTAGTATAGTACTTGTTCAGTTCAACATCAGTTATTTATGCAGTCCTTTCTATTCTTACATACCAGTACATTCCACGTATTGACACATACTTTCTGCACCGTATTGTATTATAATGCAGATTTAGCTAGCCATCCTTGCATACATAGTTGAATGAATTCCTACATCGCAGACTACTTCAGTGAGTCCTTATTATTTGAGGTGGAGAGTCAATGAATAGACGAGTTGGATCTTTATCAAGATTAGAATGACAAGGAATATCCATATTCATATATAATAAGTTGTTCTCTATCATTCCTTCCCGCCATATTAATATCTAGAGGAAAGAATTCGAGGGTAGCATGATGAAGGGACAAGAACAGTTAATAAGGGTTTGTTTCTTTTCATCATACCGAATGATGCACACTACTTTAAATAAAGCACAATGAATAATATGCCAATCGCCTAACCAGCTAAATCATTCTTTTATATAACGAGTAAGCCACATAAAATATTTCTTACTTGCATCTATCCGCATGAGTCATTTTTGCTGTAATTTGTCTCTCTATAAAAAAGCACCAAGCTTATTTAGATTTTCCTATTACTTTAGTAGTACTTTAGTTTACAGTCCTTGTTCGAGTTAGCTAGGCGTTGTCCTAACCGTATAGTTCATACTAAGCATTGATTTCAAATAGTATGTAATCAGATATTTAAATTCATTGTATTTCTAGTACTTCTTAATACCATATTCAGATGGACAATTTATGCTTATCTAGTATTCAACTTCTGCTCAGTATTATATCTTGTTAGTATATGCTAGATCAAAGGGTACACTTGGTCTACTAGGTGCTTTTAGATGTAACATTTTACCCCGGATGTAGGCTCAGGGTGTTACATTGTCCTATAGAAAAAACTATTACTTTAACATTTCAGTGGTACCATTTAAGGCTTTATATTGTATAAGGTATTGATATCTCGTTGGAGTGATTTTATTCCTTCACGGTTAGACCTTCGGTTATGAACTTTTTACGATATTAGATGGAAAAGGTCAAGTTGATTCATATTAATCTGTTGAAATCCAGGGTAGGAAGAAGATTTACGTGTATCAAGATTTTGTGGCTTAGAATTTATTATTGTCGATCTTGTATTGTTGAATGTGTCACCCGTTAAGGGGTGTATGATTTTTGAAAAGAGGGAAAATATCAGCTTGAGGTTCATTAGCCAATTTAAGGTTTTTTGATGAGCAGGAGAGGTGGCTTATGATTTGGCACTACTTCCTGTTTTATTAGTTTTGCACCTACTCTTTTATGTATCTATGTTGAGAAAGTGTATTCCTAATAATTTTAAAGTAATTTAGTGGAAGTTAGTTGTTATTGATAAGAATTTGACCTTTGAAGAAGAGCTGGCAGCCATATTAGACAAATAGGTTTAGAGGGTCAAAGACATATCCTTTATAAAAGTTCAGTGGAGGCATCATCCGATTAAAGAGGCTACTTGGAAGACTAATATGGACATTTGTAGTAGATATCCTTAGATTTTTGACAATTCATGTACTCTCTTTCCTTATGTTTGAAGACAAAGATAGTTTTTAGTGGTGGATGATATAATGACCCTGTAGGTTATTTCTTGGTTTTTGTGCAAAATAACCATTTTATTACTCCTCGTAGTTTCTCTATGCCAATTATGATCTGTTGGTTTGGTTGGTTTGAAATTAGAGCATTTGGTTGGGTTTTATGCAAGTTTTTCTCTTTAGAGGTTTAAAAGTTGAAAGGGTTGATTTTAGTCAACATTTAGAGATTTAGAGCCTGGAAAGGAATTCCATCAGTTCTATCAACTTCGAAAGGTGGTGTGGTTTTTGGTATAGGTAGACCTTTTATTTGGTCCTAGGGCTTTTGGTATGGTTTACGCATTGAAATGAGGTGTTGGAAGAGTTTAGAGTGTAGGTTTGAACTTGGGAAATATTTGAGGTTAGAGAATTTGAATTTAAACTCCGTCCATTCCTCTAGTTTTGGGAGGTAATTTTTGGTCAAGGAGAAAGTTTGGTTCATTTTCAAAGGGCTTCAGGGGTTTTATGGTCTTTTGGTTGGGTTTTAGTTTTCATTAGGTCTAAAATTGAATTTAGTTAATATCAGATCAAGAAAATCATGGATCAACGATTTGATGGTTCCGTTGATTCCAAAATGTTGATTTTTTCTAGTTGCATATTTAGTTTGTAATCATGTATTTCTAAATGAATCCCGAAGGTTCAATCAAATTTTATTCTTTGTTGAATTCTATTAGTGAACCAGTTCTAATGCATTGATGGATTACCCTTCATTTTTATGGAGGCTTGGCCACATTTATGAAGGATCTGATATTATCCTCTTTGTTTTTGTGACCATCTCAGTGTGCTCACGAAAAGCAGTTTGGTCGGGTCGAGCAGCCTCAATCGCGATCAGAAAACTATTCTTGTGATGAACCCAATCGTACTTCTTCATGTTTACGATGGAGGGATGCGCTAGCGAAGAATACGTACCGGATAGCTTAAATTAAATCTTTTTTGGTCTTGAACTCCATAACTTGATTTTTTATTCCTGTAAACTCAGCTTACAAAGATTTAAAAGGTGGTTTTCAATAAGTTTTTTATCAGGTAAGTTTCTAAATCCATATTTTTCCATCCCCCAATTATTATTTAGTGATTTTATCTCTAAATTGATGATTTAAAGAGAGCGAATAGGAAATTTATGAACCAAGTTTTGAAATGGTTTTTTGAGGTTTAGAAGACGTTTTAACTCATATTTTGATGTAATTTTAAATTTCAACTCCCTAAGCTACGGGTAACATGATTTATGAATAAATATTAATTTTTTTTCCCTTGGATCTTGATTTGAAAATTTTTGATTGACTTTTTGGACCCAGAGTATAAGTACAACAATATGGGTGTTGATAATCTTATTTTCTTATGTACAATTTATATTTTAGTAGATTGAACTCATTTGAAAGATATTTGGAGGGTCAAGAATTTAATTTGAGTGTTTACTACTTTTAAGACAACTTCATTCTTTATTTGGCTAATTTTAAAAGTTTTAAGATGTTTATGTATTATTTGAATTGTACAGGGAGTAATGGGGAACTGGTGGTCCCATATAGGTGAGATAATGATCATCTATATGGGTAGAAAAGTACTAGTGAAGGGTTTAAAAGAAGAAATATGTGATAAATTTATCTTTTATGGTTTTGGTGAAGCATTGAGGACTTGTGATGGAATTTTAGGGATTTATCCTAGTTGGTTAAGTTTGCATGCCTTGCGAATTGATTTGGCCACTGAATTATTTGCATTGTTTTGTTAATGCTAATTATTGTATCTAGATGACTTATAATTGAGGGATTTACTAAATCGTGATGAGTTGAAATTATTTTCTCTCTTGTGTTATGATTGTGACTGTACTAGGCTTATAATGAGATGAAAGAGTACCGAGGTTTCTACTTGCAATGTGAGTCCTAGTTTTTTATTTAAAGTTTGAGGTATCCTCCGAACAATACATGAGATTAACGAGTTGGTACTGACTATTCCTATAGGAAAGTATGCATTTGTAGGTAGGGCAACCAGACATCATATTATTTGTTATTTGTTTCATTTAAGTTTTGGAATGAAAGTCGACTTGGCGGTGTTGGCATTAGTGCAATACTTGATTTAATTAAACTTATTAGTTTATTTTTGAGTTATGGTATCATTTGGTGTTGCAATTTACTAGTTAGGATCAATCATTACATTAAATATCTTTCTTGTACATTGGCTATTATAATTAGTCTAGGTGCAAATTTCTAGATTTGACGTTATATGGTTGTATTCAAGGGATGCTATTGTTAGATGTTCCTCTTCATCATTTTAGAATTAGGGTCACATGAGGACCCTACCAAGTACACGTTGCTCATCGTTGCTTTTGTACATGTTTTTATGCAGGTTTTGGATCTAACTCTATCTAACATTGCTCTATAGGCAAAGTTAGAGGCCAGCATGAGTTGAGACCAGAGATAATTGATGTTTGGTTTGCAATAATTTTAGATTTTCTTCATGCTTTCTTCTTTTGAAAATTTTCTCGAATTGTATTCATGTATTAGAGACTTGTACGTTGTGACTACCATGTCTTTAGGTGTATGGTTTATGAAAGAGTTTTTTTTTTGGATTTACATAGTGTTCACGGGTTGCTATTACTATAAGTTTCTTTCTTCTCACTTAACTTATTTACTTTCTACTTTTGGTGTTTGTTTTGAATTGGATTATCTATTGTGGGAGTTGTGATAAATTCCATTAAAAACAATTTTTGGATCATGGAATTGTAAAAACTAAAGATAACAAGGGAAACCAAAACCTTAACCTGAATGACAACAGAAATGACTTAAAGCCTCCAGTTATGGTGAAAGAATTTGCGTGCTAAATGTTTCTAGAACGAATTGAGAGAATACGTCTAGTGTTATAGTCAAGTAAGCAATAACAGTAACTTTTATGCTAAAAGAAGATAATATGTCGCTGGAAAAAATACTTTCCAATATATGGGTAAAATGTATGAAGACCAACACAAGCACTTGCAGAATTTATCAAACTAGTGATAATTTCCACTACTAGAATAAATTCGCCAAAAATGTGAAACAAACTTTGTTTCCCTTTTTAATCATTGAAGAAGCAAACTAATGGTTGCAAATAAGCCTTCAGGTTCAATTACTACTTGGGATGGTTTGTTAGAAAAGTTTTTAAATAGATTCTTTTCTTTAAGTAAAACCAAATTATCAAATGGGAGAATATCTGATTTTGTTCTGAAAGACATTGAATCACTTCCACATAATTATGAAGGTTAGAAGAGTTATCTTCCAGATTGCTTTATCATTAGCAGCCCAAATAGATCAACATGAACAACATTAGTGAAGGCTTAAGACAAAATGCCAGATTGCTTTTAGATGCTACAACTCAAGGAAAATTCTTTTCCAACAGTTGTGATAAATTTGAAGCATTTCTTAAGCTTATTTTTGTAGTCTACAACGACTATCAAGAGAAGAGCGGAGTGTTCTATTCCACATCATATAAAGCACGTGTAACAATTGATTTGAATAATGTTCATCCATAAGAGATGACATTTGACATTTTTCTACATTGGTGAAGAAGTGTCTGACCTCCTAGGGTACAAGTCAAGTTCAACAAGTACAATAAGTTCAAACATCCACCAATACTTGTGAAATGTATGGTAAGAATTACATATATTAAGGTTGTACTTTAAATAGAGGGTCTATGTTCTACATGGGATAGAAGAACCGTAGTATGGGTATCAAGGTAACAGCTACAATCTAAATTTTAGAAACCATCCAAGCGTTTCCTAGGGAGGTAATCAGAATGCCCAGAAACAACAGTTTGTGCAAGCTAGTTCTCATGTGTATAGCTTTAGAGAAAACACTGAGATAGTTTATAGCAGACCATAAACATCAACAACAAGATCATTAGCTAATCAACAATGAGACTGAGAAGAATACTGGTAACTTGCAATAACAAATAGGATAGTTTGTTGTGGCACAAAATGTGAGACCTCAAGGAGTATTATAATACCCCGTAATTTAAAGTAAATATGTGGGTTGTAAATGTCAATGAATTGGTAGGATAAGGTAGTAAATAATTATTTATATGAAAGGATACTTATTAAACTATTTGAAGTGTTAAATGAAATTTGATGCCAAGTGGACCCTTAAAACAAAAGTTCAAGTTGAAGGGTTTATTATGGTGGAGTGTTACAAATAAGCCTGCATGTGGTCTAACTTTGAATAAGAATATCCCCCAATATATAAGGAGTTAAAGAGACTATGACCTATCAAATGAATGGTTTATAAGTATAGTTTGTAATGAAGCAAACCATTTGTAACATGAATTAGGAGTAATGAGTTATGGACATTTTACTACAGATGCGTGCATTTCCCAATCACTGTGAGACATGTGGAGGTTTAGGAAAAGTCATTTAAAGCTATCCTATTTATATTGAAACTTATAGATTTTAAATTGTAACACAAATAAAGCATACATATTCCTACTCCTAAGTATTTTCTTCAGTTTTTCTCAGCTCCATCTCCTCCCTAACTTAAGGTAAGTTAGTTCCTTTAAGAATCATGGGTATTTCTCACACGGGTCATGGAAACCTACTTAGCCAAGTATTTTATTGAAGGCAATAGTGTTTTTCTCGAGGACTAAAAAGTTTCAGGAGTTGGTTACTTATTGATTAAGGTATTCCTCCTCTTCTATATCCATTAATATGACTTTATATGTTGTTTTAAGAATAGTTCACTGGTAGGACTCACGTGACGGTGATATGAAGGAGTAAGGCCAATTTTTTTCACATTGTAATTATGTAATTAGTGAGGAGGGAGTATGCAGAGGGATGTACTGGCTGTCTTACTGACTAAATAAGGGGTTTATGATTGTGTATTAAAGCATAAAGCTTGTTATGATGAATTCGAAGGCTAGAAGTATTAAACACGACTTTTTGTAGTTCTTTCCATTTTAATGCTATTTAAGTGTTTTGATGAAATGGCTAACTGATGAGGATATTGTTTATCAGTTTAATTAAGGTTCTATTACTATATGACTTATTACACTTCTCTCCAAACATACTCTATGAGCTTAAAGGTGGATTTTATGTCAGTTGATTAAAAAAACTCATGGGATGATATTCAATAGTCGAGAGTTCGAGTTTACATCATTGGTTGGGATATGTTAGGGATTGTATATTTTTAAGTATCGATGGAAGGAGTGATATTAAATCATAAAAGGTTTATAATATTAGCTGGAAAAAGGGGAAAGAAAGTGTGTGGAGATATACCATTTATTTATTGTATTTACTAAAAGTATAGCTTATCATCTATTATTATGATTCTAGCCTCACTTCACATTTTGTATTATTATTTTTACCATTTATATGATGTTATTTTAGATAAGAATGTTTTGAAAGGTGTCAATGACTCAACTTAAGAGAGAAAATCCTAAAGTAAGGTATGTAAAACTAAAATCTCTTTCGTTGTTAAGGAACGACCCAGAGTCATATGTTTCTCCTACATATGTCATAACAAACTATAGTATACTTAATAAAGAAAGTCTTCCCATATTATAAACTCTTCCCCATTGGAGTTATAAACCAATAGATTTATAGTACTTTTTCCCAATCAATGAAGTCATATGTTTCACATGACCTATATGTCTTGATTTGAAACACTTAAAAGTTACAGGGTATGTATGTGACATAATTTTAAAGGATGTAATTATCCGTATATTAGTTATATCTATATACATCACATATGTATAAGTAAAAAATGACATGATAATTAGATCACGAGTTATTTTTTTATAGGCCTTCATAGGTAAGATACGATTTTAATTTACTCTGTAGTATGGGGTGGGTACTTTTAGGGCTACTATGTAAGACACTATTCTATGCATATAATTTCAATAGAGTCGATTGGAAATTACCATTATGGATTCCTCTGACTATACAAGCCATGAGCAAACTATACAAAAGACCTGGGGCATTCCTTGACGGATGATGATACTCTGTCTATGAGATTTCGCACATGATTGTTACAGTTGGCTATAGATACCATGCAAGATCTACTGATCATTGATAAGACATCCTATGACTTCTTGGCAACTATTATTATAGAAAGCAAAGAGAATCTATATAAATAAGCAAATCTGTTACCCAGGAAAATTCTAGAAATTTTAAATATATATAAATGAATAATGCATTGGAAATTATACAAGGACCCATGATATCGGCCATAGTATCAATTTTAGTTTTAGTTTTGCATTATGTTTCTTGTATGCATATGCACATATTTTCCTATATTTGATATCTAATTCATTTGAGCATTCTTACATGTTCACCTATTAATTAGTCTGCTTTACGTACCAGTATTTTTATATATATTGATGTCCCTACTTTTAGGGTGGGTCACTACATTTATGTAAATATAGGCTTAGGTACTGAAGACAACAAACATCCACAGTAGACCAGTACCTCCCAATTGATCAGTTATCTACCTCTATCTGGAGCTATAAGTTGTCTAGGTCCTATGTTTTGGATATATGAATATCTTGTAATGGGTATGTCAGGGACTTTTCCTGATACTAGTTATCAAATTTTCAAATACAAACTTTTAGGGGCTCCATAGGCATGTTTTGTTTCAGTTGTATAGTTAGCTTAGTGGGCTTCCATATTTTTATGTTTTAGCTTATGTAAACACATATTGAAGCCTATTCTGTTGCATATTAGTTTAAACCTTTACAACAAGTTTAGTATATATATATGTGTGTGTGTGTGTCTGTGTGTATATATATACTAAAAGATTATTATATAGTTTCTCAATTTCTACCCCTCCTACCTAGAGGTGTGGTAAACTTGGTATCAGAACACAAAAGTCAAGTTTCCTTGGGAGTCTAAGGAGATATGTACAGCAGGACCTTTATTATAGGTATGTTATGTGCCACATTTAAAATTAAGTCACTATATGGGCATCTAGAAAAGTAACCTTCTTTTATGACCTAGACCAAGATGTTGATAGATCTATGTCATAGAAATTTACCTCTGACTCACACTCTATAATGACCCTCATGGTTATATATGATAAATACATCACGTTTTACATTTTATAGAATTTCAGTAGTTGCCCCAAGTCATTTATGACTTGCTAGGACCGATAGTTTTTGGATCCCTAGTGACTTAGTTGAGAAATATCTCAAATTACCTATTTTAGAACCTTAAACTAAGTACTCATTGACTAAAGTCAACTTTCCTTCAAGACGAGCTCGAAATTTAATTCCGATAATTTTGTCAGCTCCGGAATGCCAAACAAAGTCAATATTGACCTTAAGTTTGTGTTTTGGAGGTTTCGTTTGCAAGTTACGCGAATTTGTGGAATTTGTTTATGTTTTAGCCTAAAAGTGGAGCTTGTCTGGAAACTCGATGTTCAGAGTGTCGAATTGGAATTTTGACACTTCCAATAGCTTTGTAATGATGAATTTAGGCTAGGCGAGGTATTGGTTTAATTTTTGTGCTTGTCATTGAGAATTCGAGGTGTTGGCGAAGCAATGCGTCTTTAGGCCCTTTTGGTTTGAGGGGTCATCTTGAGTAAATAACCTTCATTGAAATTTTGTCGATTCCATTGAGTCCGAAGTATGTTTTTTACTCAGAAAACATATAAGGTTTGTCAAATTTGGACTCCATTTCAATCCCGAGACCCCATTTTAGTTTTCTGAAAAATCTGCAGCCAAATGTCCATCATGAAAAGATACATGACGTGCTACTTATCGTGATGAGCCACAGTTTCACCTGGAAGTCCATCACAATAAGGAGCACAACGTGATCCTTATCGTGATCCGTTAATTCTACTCCAAAAATCAGTATTTAACTCTTTTTGACCCCTAAATTCTTCTATTCATCAAAACATTTCATCCCACCCATTTTTGGAGCTCAAAACTCTCCCCAAACTTGATTCAAAGGCTAAGGAAGAGATTATCAATCTTCTTCATCATTTTTATATGTATTTGGTATGTTTCTTCTTCCTTCTTCCTTCTTTCTTTCCTTCTTCTTCTTTCTTAGTTTCTAGTTTCTTTCTCCTTTGTTGGATATGAACTATGGTTGAAGAAACCATTCTGTAACTTGGTTTCTTTTATTTATTTCTTCGTTATTAGCATGAATATTGCTCCTAGAGTCTCTATTTCATCCAAATTCTAGCGTGGTTATTTTTTTTATCGATTATTCAAACCTCTTTTACCCAATTCATTATGGGTTGATTTGAAGATCTTTCGTTGCTCTCCTTGAGCTCAAATTTGGGGTTGGGTTCCTGGCAGCGCTGGGAACCCTGTAGTGGTTTTTTTTTAGTTTCAGCAAACAGGCCCCGCAAGCCCGTTTTATGCTCAATTTTGGACCCGATCTGGAATCATTTTAAATTACATCACTTGTGTTGACTTGTGGAATCCATTGGCGCAAGTTTCAGATTGATTGGAGCATGTTTGACATTAGTCGGAGTGCAATTTGTGATTATTGTAAAGCTTTGTCGTCGGATGGCTGTTAGGTTTTCGTAGGCTAATTCTGGGTTTACGACTTTACTAGTTGTATAGAATAGCTTCTTTAGGATGGGTAGTTAAGTTGTATAATGTTCCCTTACCTTTATTTCTTCTGTTGATTGTTGATATGACTGTATTGGTAACTGTTTGACACGGGACCGGAACATAGTATTTATTTAGTTGCTTGTGTCAGGCATATGTTGTAATTACATCATGCTATCTATGTGGAATATGCTTATATGCTACTTCTTCTCTGTGCATTCATGACATGGAGAGACCAAGTTGTGGCTCCGATGAGAGTGCATTGGGGTTGGGTAGTATCACCGCTTGATATGTAAGCCTTGAGGGTTAATGTTGAGAATTATAATATGATGATGATATTTTATGACAGATATGGACAAATGGTGATTTAAAAAAATAACATAAGTAATCATTTCACTGATTTAGCCTCGACATAATATCGAGCACCTGGTTATACTACTTTTACCTGTTTTAGTCCAGGATTCATCCTTGGCACCGGGACTTAATCATATAC
>JBDJHY010148217.1:0-12959 GCA_039654485.1 Withania somnifera | reverse complement strand
TAACGATTTTGAAATTTATCATTCTTGAAAATCTGATTGTGAGGAATTTTCTACGCTAAAAACTGATTAGGAGAAGTATTTTTTCTAAAATGAGAAGTTGGGGGCGTTCTGCACCCTAAATGGCAAATACTATCATCCTATTGGATGGGCCAGGGTCCATGAAAGTCACTAGTCCCCTTTTTAAAAATTCTGAAAATAACTAAGTATGGGATTCAAGAGTAAGGGATCTGGGTACCTGATCAGGGTACTTGATCCAGGGGAAAGAGATTTGGGTACCTGATCAGGGTACTTGATTCGGAGAGAAGGGATCCGGTATTCGGCATCCGGCATCCGAGGTCTAAGGTAAAGGAGAAGGAAAGAGGAGAGAAGGGATCCGATTTCTAGCACCGACATTCGGTATCTGGGGTCCACCTGAATAGGATAATTAATCCGAGTACACCTGAACAGGGTAATTGATCCGGGTTAAAACTGAACAGGGTAACTGATCTGGGGTACACCAGAACAGGGTAATTGATTCGGAGTACACCTGACCAAGGTAATTGATCCGGGGTACACCTGAAATGGGTAACTGATCCAGTGTCAAATCTGCAGGTTTTGCTGCAGATTTTTCAAAAATCTCAAATGGGGGTCTCGGAATTGAAACAGAGTCCAAATTTGACAAACCTTATATGTTTTTCTGAGTATAAAACACATTTCGAACTCAATGAAATTGACGAAAATGGTATAGGAGGTCATTTACTCTAGATTACCCCAGAAACCAAAAGGGCCTAAAGGCGCATTTCTCCACCAACACCTCGAATTCACAACGACACACAAGAAAATTAAACCAATACTTCTCCTAGTCTAAATTAATCATTCTAGACCTACTGGAAGTACCAGAATTCCAATCTGACACTCCAAACTTCGAGTTTCCACACAAACTCTACTTTTACGCTAAAACTTAAATAATTTTCATAAATTTGTATAACTTGCAAACGAAACCTCCAAAACACAAACTTAAGGTCAATCCTTACTTTGTTTGGCATTCCGGAGATAATGGATCTGTCGGAATTTAATTCCAAGGTCTTCTTGAAGGAAAGTTGACTTTGGTAAATGAATACTTAACTTTAGCCTCTAAAATAGGGAATTTGAGATATTTCTCAACCGAGTCACCAAGGATCTGAACTATCGGTCTCAGCAAGTCATAAATGACTTGGGGAAACTGATGAAATGCTCTAAAGATAAAAGACAACATGTATTTATCATAAATGACCATGAGGGTCATTACAACGCATGAACAAAATATTCGCTAAAGAATTGATCAAGTGCAAAATACTCAATTTGGGCATCTCAAAGGTTGCATAATATCTCAAATCAATAAGTAAATCATATAATCAAAGGATTCATCACCATTTTTACTTTTAATTCTGCATGACTCTAGTGCTCAAGCGAACACTCATCACTTCACCCACACGGATAGCCCCAAATACCCCATTACTCTCAATTACAAGACACTGGCACATAAACACTTAAGACACTTTATGAAGGAGTCAAGAACCTCTATTTGCCTTAAAGTGAAGAAATCAAATCAAAGTTGGGCCACGTTGCTTCTTGTAATAATAAAAATAAAATATCCATATTGCTATTTTTAAAATTAGGTCCAAAATCACCCTCCAAAAAATAAAAATCGAGGTGTAAGGGTTAATCGAGAATTTTCTTCAAAAATCATGTTACCTATTTTTGGGGATATCAAATATTAAATTTTATTAAAAAGGAGTAGAAATTGTCTTATGAAACTCAAAAATCCCCAAATTTACACTTTGGAAATAATAATTTTGAAGTTAAGATCATGAAATAATAAATGAGTAATGATGAATAAATAATTTAAAAAGTTACCTCAGACTTTTCCCTCAAAATCTCTCTTTGAAATTACCCAAAATTAGTTTGCAAGGTCTAATAATGGCAAAGAATCTTTTCCCAAAATCCTTTTGCAAGATTAGGGTTACCGAATAGGGAAAACAAAAGTCATAATGGATATTCAGTACCACAGAAAAATAATAAAATATCAAAATGCCCCTCATTAAAACACTTTTTTAAAATCAAGGGTGCAACCTCATGCACAATGGTACAGTCCGTGAGGTTAGAATCAAGGGTCGTACCTTTAGTCGTGAAATGAATACAGAAGTTGAAAATAAGGTCCCACTTTACAAACCAATAATACGGTCCATAGGATCAACATCACGGATTTTACTATCTCTTATGGGTTGAGTACTAAAAACAGATATTCAACTCAACAATACAGTCTATTTCACGGTCAATGGAATCGACATCAAAGACCATAATATAAATATAAAGGACCACTGGACATTATCTAAAATGATTTTCAAATAAACTTTTGAATTTTTTTTGGAATTCCATGCACAAAAACTCTATTTAGTGCCCCACTAAATTTGATGTTTCGAACTCAATGAAATCATCAAAATTTTAATATGAGGTCTCCTCAATCCAATATCCGCCACAATAAATAAAAATAGAAACATTACTTGAAATGACCAAAATACCTGTGGGACTTTCATAAAATGATTGGAACCTTTTTCTAGAAAAAATGGCCTCCTAATCCAATAGAATTTTTGTAACTTGAATATGAGCCTTTGATCATCCAATGTTGATAAAATTCAAACTTTGGCCTTAAAACTCAATTTTACCTCACCTAACGGGCTAAAATCACCTCAAAAAGCCTAAAATTGAAAATGAAGGTCCCCGTAGACCAAATTCCACATTTCGGAGCTGATGGAATGGATAGAATTCTATTAGAAGGCTCAAAACTCCAAATTTGACTAAAGTTAACTATTTCAACTTAAAAAGCTTTCAAAATTGAAAATTTCTCAAAACTCAAAACTTTTCTTTTCAATTTGAAAACTAACCTCATGAATTGATAAATTATGGCTCATGACAATTATTTGAGAAGGGAAACATGATAGTTACCAAGAGGATCGTTACATCTTCCACCATTAGAATCAATGGTCATCCTAAAAAATAAAGGAAAAGAAGGTAGTTAAAGTCTCAAAAAGTTTGGTATATCTATCATACATATTAGACTCTATCTCCCAAGTAGCCTCTTCAATTGGATGATTTTTCTACTGAAGTTTCACTGAAGCTATCTCTTTGGTAATCAATTATATGACCAGCCTATCTAATATAGCGACAGACTCCTGCTCATAAGTCAAGTTCAGATCCAAAGTCACTTACTCAAAGTGAATCAGATAAGAATCACCAGAGATGTTTTGAAGTATGAAAACATTAAAAATAGGACGAACCGTTGATAAACTAGGTGAAAAATACAACTTATAAGACATATCTCAAATATACTCCAAGATCTCAAATGGACCAATAAACCTAAAATTGATATTTTCCTTCTTTTCAGACCTCAACACACCCTTTATGGGTGATACTTTAAGAACCACACGGTCACCCTCCGTGAAATCTACGGCTTGAATTCTCCTTTTGGGATAACACTTTCTCGCACTCTAAGTTGTTAACTATCATGAACAAAAACCTAAGCAGTGACGGCACCTATCTTAACCCACCTAGATAGGTAAGCTTGTATAAATCTATAATAATAAATGTCAAAAATAATGAATCAACGAGAAGAAAAAAAAAGGTACAATATAAAAATTGAACTACATAACTATCCAAAAATAGGTGTCACTGTGTACAAGCCTTTAAATATGAGAAATAAATGTCTAAAATAATATATAAGTTTGATGTCAAGAATCCTCAAGTAAGATCTAATACATAAATAAAAGAGTTTGGATATCATGTACCTCAACTCTCTAAAAATTTGATCCTTGAACTTGATTTGAAGGAGGATAATCAAACTACACCAGAATCTATACCTACAAAAGTGCAGAAAAGCAAGGGAGTGAGTACCAAATAAAAAATGGGTACCAAGCAAGTATCATTGGCCTGGAACTAAAATAAGATGGTGAAGAATCACAAACTACTCCAATCATCCCAATCATAATTGTCCAAACACCGTGCTACAAATCAGTTTACCACCAGCAATTTAGAAAGAAAAGAGAATAATAGATATAGGGAATAAGGGTAATAACAGTAATAAATATCTCAAGGGAAATCAATAGTGAATTAGTAACCCAGAGTGTCAACTACAATTGATCCCAGGTTCATATCCCAATAATATCAACAAAATATTACCAATAAATTCAAATGATATATCAATGTTCAAGTGAAATAGCTCTAATCATATCAAATGTTATATCCCATCCTTATCCCATTCGGAGGCATCCTCCGTCTTGATTCCATCTCACAACTCATAGGTTAAAACCCTATTCATTGTGTTAAGGCCTCATATGCAGAGTCCATAGAACCTTGATTAGTTCTCATTCCACAAGTATGTCTGATGTACGAAGGGTACATCCGACGCAAATAAGAAATGAACTCATGATGTGGACTCTAATAAGAACAGGACAAGGTCAACATTTTATCCATATCATTATCAACTATATTTGTAATTTAGATAAGACAACTCTTCTTATTCTCTAAGGCTTTTCATTTCCTCTCCATGATAGAACAATTTATCTAACCCTACTTGGACTATGCTCAAGTCCTAAATCTCATAATACTCAATTATTTTGAATTCATAAATCACTACAGATAATAAAATAAGTGGGGGGAAAGTTAAAGACATATAAATCGATACAAAGGTATCCAACAACAGACATGCTCATGAAATATGAAAGTAATCATGTAAATAGTCAATATACATGCAATGTAATTCCATTGGGTGTAATGCATATTTCTACCATGCAAAAATTGCATATCAACCTTGGTACCACATATCACATGTCCTTACCTTTACCACACTGGAAGCATTTGTCATCCATGGTCTTTTATATATCTTTAACATTCTGGAATCGTGCGTCAGCTATGGTATTTCACATCAAATATTATTACCTTTATCCATGCCAAAATCTTACATCAGCCATGGTTTTTCATATTAATGTCCTTTTTGTCCTTTTTATTCATACTTCATATGCATCATAATAGTTCTTTTCAGTCAATATGCAAATGCATATAAATTGTGAAAATATCAAAAAGGGAAATATTATTCAATATATAACCGAGGCCGCTCATGGGCTCCACAATAAAGAGGAACCATATAAAGCTCAAATAAAGTCACTTAAGGGTGTAAAACTCAATATAGGAAAAACAATCATGGCAAGTAAGTCAATAAAGCTCCCAAATAGGCCAATAATCAAACTAATATCACAATGATTAGTCCATCGCCTCTCATGGGAACAATCCCGTCTAACGAACTAATGGAACCTAAAATATCATCACATGGGCATCACAAGGCCATATAAATCCTTACTCACTGCTTGACTTTAGTTTCTTGGTTAACAGACAGGCACCCACGAAGAATCCCTATTACTCCCAACCATTAGTGAATAACACATAAAAAAACCTATGGTGCTTTGGAATAGGTTAAAGCCTCTACTTGCCTTAAGAAAATGAGGAAATAATCAAATGGGTGCTTTTCCATTGCGGCGTGTCTCTAATTCTGTGAAATCTATTAGATGATGAATATTCCATAAAATATCATGTAAAGTAATACCCATATTGAAATTCTTTAAGACTGGTCTAATAATTCACCCAAGAAGTCAAAACCAAAAGCCTGTTTCAAAATTAGGAAGACTTAATGAAATTCAAGTCTCCCATAACTTGGGGATATCAAATATCAAGTTTTATTCAAAAACTGGATATAATTTGATAGTCAAAATATCAATTTTATCATAAATGTATGGTTTATAGTTCCACTCAAAGTGATTCTTGCAAAACATAATAAATAAAGATGACCCCATGCTTAGAACCCAATAAACAATGAGTATTTTTGTTGAAAATCTTACTAAAGGTCTTGAATCTTTGAAACTTTGATACTTGAATTTCCCAAAGATAAAAATCTCTTCTAATATGTTTAATAAGGGTTTTGGAACATGAAAATGGTGTTCAATGTCATGCAAGTCTTATATAATAGCTTAGAAGTATTTAAAAGTCTCAAATTGCCCTTTATTAAAAATCTGAAAATTCTGAGATTTAACTATTTTGGAGCCTCATGACCACTTGTATGGGTTGTAAGGTCAGTGTACAGTCCATTCCAAGAGGGGTAATGGTCGTGGTGAACTGTATGAGCCCATGGTATGAGTTATTTGGATCTTGTAAGAGTCGTATGGCTCATATGCTCATTTTTGCTCTAACTTTCAAATGGACTTCGAAAACTCATCCGGGACCCCACGAACACAAACCATATATGGAATGTAAGTGTAAACGATATTCCATATCCATTGGTATTATCAAAATGGGAATCCAAGATTTTGTTGACTTGATATTCTCCATGGTTGGTGGAACATAAACTCCACTCTAAAATATTCAAACACACATAGAACCTATAAAATACTATCCAACCCATTTTCTAGATAAAATTCGACCTCCAGATTCCAATGGAATTGATGAAATTTGGATCTGAGTTCTCGATCATAAAATGTTAATCAATGTCAAACTTTGGACTTAAAATCCAACTTTATCTCATCAAATGAGCTAAATTTAACACGAAAAGCCTTGAACATAAAATGAACGTGGTATAGAATTTGGTCTTAAAACTCAAATTTATCTCATCAAATGAGCTAAATTTAACACGAAAGGCCTTGAACTTAAAGTGAATTCCATCCTACATCAGTTGATGGAACTGATAAAATTTCATTCTGAGACACGAAACTCCAAATGAGGTTCAAAGTCAATTAGTTCAACATAAAGGATTCCAAAAATTGAAAAATTCTCAACATATACAACTTTTATCTTTAATTTCAAAACCAATCCCCAAAACTAAATAAATATAACTCATGGAGACTCTTAAGAAAGTTAAATTGGTAATTTTAAGAAAAATGCCAAGACTGACCTTCAGGGTCATTACATTATTCACCACTATAAACTATTTTTGTCCTTGAACATAAAGTGACAGAAAGTACTTGAAGCAAAAAGTTGTGAATATCTTGAATGCATATTAGACTCAATCTCCTATGTAGCCTCCAAAATTGGGAAATGCTTCTACTAAACCTTTACTGAAGCAATTTCTTTGTCCTCAACTTTATAACTTGCTTGTCTAGATAGCCAAAGGCTGCATGGTCAAGTCTGGATCCAACGTCAAAGACTCATAGTGAATCATAGAGGAATGGACAGGAATATACTTCCAAAGCATAGACATATGAATAATAGGATGCATTGCTGACAAACTAGGTGTCAAATCTAAATTATAAAATGCCTCCCCAATACTTTTTAGAATCTCAAATGGGAAAATGAACCTAGGGCTAGGATTGACCTTTTTTCCAAACCTCATTACACCCTTCATGGGTGACAACTTTAGCATAACACGATTGCCCCTCATGAACTCTAAGGGTTGAACCTATCTATCAACATAACTCTTTTGTCTTCTCTAGGCTATCAACAAACAGTTCTGAGTAACTCAAACCTATTTCATAGAACCGCAACGAAGATCTATATCAAGGGACCTCACCTTAAATACATCAAACCAACCAATCGTAGATCTACACTTCCTAGTATATAATGCCTCAAAAGGCACTGTTGACACCCAATTTTTACCCTCCCTTTTTTGAGTAATTAATGATTAGCAGAATTAGGCAAATATTTTTCTCAAAATTAATTGCAGGGCCAGTTTTTTAAGAAATAAAATATATGTATAATTAATATGCATATTATTTTTCAAAAGGGGACTCAAATGATTCCACAAAAGTTGTGTCAAGTTTTGATTTAAGTGTTGCTCGCAAAGCTACTTGAATTCAATTGAAGTTAATAGTTTTCATACAGTTGAGAAATAGTTATTGTTCCTATTTTATTTAAAGATCGGTTATTATTTGAGAGTTCCTGTTCATTTCAATCCGGGTTTATTCATTAATTTGACTATTTTTTCAAATTCAATTTGGCTAATTTTACAAACCCATTTTAAACCATTTTTGACCCTATCTTCCTACTATTTCGGTCCAACAAGACTTAAAATTAATCTCGATTGCCATGTTACCCGCCCAATTCTCCATTCAAAGTACTTCTTTCAGCAAAATAATTTAAATACGTTCTTATTACTCCTCATCTGTATCACACGCTCCAAAAATAAGGAAAATAACCACCCCACACGCCTGACACCTATTTATCACTAGTATCTCACTCAGTCCTCTCTCTCTTTAATTAATATTCAACAAGATCTCATAGTCGTTAAATCCCAATACAAATTCCATAAAAAACACAAAAATGATCTTGAACCCACTGTAATTCTATCACCAAACAACAATTGAATCCTCAAGGTCCGATTAAGATCGTTAAATTATCCGTTTATTACTATGACAAGAAGAGATAAGTAATTTGTCATCCCTATTTTGTCACCAACTACGTATAATCCCTATTTCAGTTTGATTATTCACTCAATATAGATGTTCAATGCGGGTACAATTTTGTACCTCGTTGGCATGTTCTGATTGGTGGATGTCAATCCCTAATTTTTCTATTTATTGATATCCATGTCTTATTTGATCCTCTATATAATCATAATGATAAATGTTTTAGGAGGGTGGTCGCAGTTTAGAGAGAGAGGGAAGATACGCTAGAATTTAGAGAGATTTCCAAAAACCTCAAGTTTTCTAAGAACGGATCAAATTTCTTGTGTTTCTAAAGGTTTGTTTTTAAGGAATTTAGAGGCGGATAGGGTTTTGAAAAGGGAACTTTTGAGGGATTTTAGAGGTGGCTAGGTTTTAGCACATTTTGGGTTTAGTTTTACACCAAAAATTAAAACAGGAACTGAGATATTTTCTTATATTATGATGTTTGAAACCTTGTGAAAACCAATATCAAGATTGTTTTACTTTGAGTTCTTGCATTGAAAAGATCCTTTTGAAGCATTCAAGAGGTCTATCTTCTTTAGTTTGAATCCTATTATCGAAAATTTTGAAAGAGTTAGAAATCATCATCGAGTTGTTAAATACCATCTCGCTTCCCATTAAAGGTAAAAATCCTTTCTCCCATTCCTTTTTAATCTTTGTTAAACTTTATTGTAGACGTTCTTTTGTCCGAGTTAAGTTCAAGTTCTATGACATTATGTGTTGTTTGGTCGGCGGCTGAAAACATCACTTTGTTTTCTAGAAATTTTCACATTACTTCTTGAAACATGATTTTCATATTTTAATTTGGTTTGTGAAATACCATTTCATGATTGTTGGAGATCATCTCGAGAATGTTATGATAACTTGTTGTTGTCCAAATGAGAGTGTGTTAGGTTAGTGAATATTTTGTATTGAATTTACTTCACCTCATCATCTGGAATATGTCACAAATGTTTTGTTGTCTATAAAATGAGTTTTACATTTCACTCTTGTTTTCTTAACTAGTTCTGTGTTTTCTTGATTTTGATATGTGATCTGTTGCATACTTAAAGCTGATTTAGGTAGGTCAGTGGCTTAGCCTTTCACAGTATGTGGTGGTGCTTCGATTGGAGTGTATTAGTTGCTTTAGTCACCTAGGGAAGGATGGTTATGAGTTCAAATCTATCTTTATTACTTGAGCATGAAGTTTGAAAATCTTTTTTCATGTTCTTAATTTTATACTGCTAAATTCTTGCTTCCAAGTCTATGAATTCCTATAAGGCTATTCATAGTCAGTCCCTTGCTTGTTTTTTCTATTTACCTTGATTTTTACCTAAAGTTTCTATCTTTTCCTTTTTTAGTTGTTGTTTATCTAAATTTGATCTTTGTGTTTACTCTTTGTTTCTGAAAAGGTTAAAAAAAGTGCACGTAGAATAATGCATAGGCAGTGTGTGATTAGCTATTATTTGCACTAGTCTGGGGTATCAGTTGCATATTTTGATAGTTATTCTAGTTATGTAAGTTGATATTATCAAACCTGTCTAGTGAATAGAAGAATTTTTAACCATTCATGTTGCTCTATTTCTAGTCAGAACCTATTATTGTTTTGCTAGTTATTGATCTTGTCAAAGGTGAACTTTGTAGTTTTTTTTTTCTAAACTAACCTAGTAACATGATTAGGGAAGCTTAAAACTGGAACCTCCATGTTTAAGCCCTATTGTAAAGGCTAGCTCTTGAAATTTTCTCATCTCTCTCAAATTTATGAAAATTTCTGCAAAATGGTGCAACCCTTTGTATTGGAATTGGTGTTTCCTTTTGAATTATGACATATTCTTAAGTTTAAGTTTTAGTTTGGTTAAGTTCTCTTGCACTTCCAGTGGTTATTCACTAAGTCTTTGTATGATTTAACTTCAAAAGGCTCATCTTAAGGTCAGTTGTAATGCCTGCATTCTATCTTCACCTTCCTGGAAATGATCAAGTGTACCTTATTTTATGTCTGGTCGAAAGGATCCATGTGACCTGACTATGTTTCACTTTCTTATTGTCTGAGTAGTGTGATCATCCAGTTTAAGGCAATTGCTTTTCTTAGCAAAGCTGGTTTGTGTCTTTCTTATTGACTGTTTGATAGATATTTTATTAAATGAGTTCATTCCAATAACTTGGGGAGTGTCTTAAATGGAAATCCTTATGGATTAGCTTTATTTCTTGTCTCTCTTTACATAATAGCCATATGCATGACCAAATAAAAGAGGTTTGATGTTTTTTGTACTGCCTAGTAAGCATTAAAGTTATTTTGTTGATCTAGCAATAGTAGCCTGGACTAGCTAGTTAAACATCTCTTATGATAGGTTTGTGTGTAGCACCTTCCTTAGCTGGACTGCTTTAACCCCAGACCATGTGAAATTCATGGTATTTATGGCTCAATATTATACTGGATGCTATTATTTATTATTTGAGTGGTTACTTGTTAGGTTAGTGGGTCCAAAATCTGTTAAATAACCTCTTTTTGAGGTATAATGATCTATCTATGTTTGTTATTTTAAGCCACTATTTGTATGACTAAAGTTGGATTCTCAATGTGTACTATGGTTCTGACCATTGTTATTCCTTGCTTTTCTCTAGAAATGTATACATTCAAAGATGCTTGTCTTAGAGGTACAATTTTATGTGGGAATTTTCTGGCTTGAGTTTGAATTTTTGTTGTCTCTTGTAATGAATCATTATAGCAACATGGTGCATGATTAAAATAATTCAAGCATAAGTTAATGTTAAACAGGTGTAAAGAACATGTGCAGACCTGGTTTACGTCACTATACATTGCTCGATGTCAAGTTTGAGTTTTACTTGGAGTTGTATGTAGGTGGTTTTTTTATGACCATTTGGTGCGAAATGCATACACACTAGCTTAATGAAGTTAGAATCTAAAAGTTTATTTTTTTGTTGCTTAAGTTTTAACATATCCAATGTCTTGTAATTTGAATCTTCCTAGGTTTGAATGGCAAAAGTTTTAGGTTCAAGGGTGCTTGCGTGAATATTAGGGGTTAGAAAAAGGGGTACTCAATAATTTTCTTTTGTTACACCTCTACTTGACCCTCATAATTCTTATAATATCATGTACCATCCCTCTTAGTTTAGGTGTAGACTGTACAATTCTCCTCCCTCTCAATGTATTTGTAATGACCCTCATGGTCATTTATGATAAATACGTGATGTCTTGCATCTCTGACAGTTTTAGCAGTTTTGCCAAGTCATTTATGACTTGCTGGGACTGGCAGTTCGGATACCAGGCGACTCGATTGAAAAATATCTCAAATTCCCTATTTTAGAGCCTAAAGTTAAGTATTCATTGACCAAAGTCAACTTTCCTTCAATACGACCTCAAAATTAAATTTTGATAGTTCCATTAGCTCCAAAATGCCAAAAAAAGTCAAGTTTGACCTTGAGTTTGTGTTTTGGAGGTTTCGTTTGCAAGTTATGTGAATTTTTGGATATTGTTTTAAGTTTTAGCCTAAAACTGGAGTTTGTGTGGAAAATCGATGGTCGGAGTGTTAGATTGGAATTATGATGCTTCCAATAGGTCTGGAATGATGAATTTAAGCTAGTAGAGGTGTTGGTTTAATTTTATTGCG
Organism: Withania somnifera; assembly: GCA_039654485.1. Taxonomy (NCBI): domain Eukaryota; kingdom Viridiplantae; phylum Streptophyta; class Magnoliopsida; order Solanales; family Solanaceae; genus Withania; species Withania somnifera. The sequence goes on along the minus strand of JBDJHY010148217.1, from coordinate 910 downwards.
TGTTGTTGTGAATTCGAGGTGTTGGCGGAGAATTGCTCCTTTTGGTTCTTTTGGTTTCTGGTGTAATCTGGTTTTTTTTGTGGTTTCTAGGAGTAAATGACCTCCTATGACATTTTTAATGATTCCATTGAGTCCAAAATGTGCTTTCCACTCATAAAATATATAAGGTTTGTTAAATTTGGACTCCGTTTCAGTTCTAAAGCTTAGTTGGAAAATCTACAGCAAAACCTACAGAATTGACTCAGTTACCACCGAATCGATTGCTCTGTACCAGTGTACCACCGAATCGATTACTCTATACCAGTGTACCACTGGATCGATTGCTCTGTACTGGTGTACCCCGGATATCGGATACCGGATACCGAACACCGGGTCTCTTCTCTCCTCTTCTCCTCCTTGACCCGGGTAAGCCATCCCGGCACCCAGAACCCCGGCAAGCAGGTCCAGTACCCTGGCAGCTCAGCAAGCGATCCTGGAAGCCGGCACCTCGGTAGCCTTCCCTGCACTCGACAAACCACCGATCCGGTACCCCGGATAGCCCAATGGGGCAATTACATCGCCGAACTCGCCTCGTCGTCCTCTTTTTTCTCCTCCTAGTCACCGTATAGCATATTTTTGGCCCGGTTGGGGACCTTCCTCCCATTTAGCCGACTTCCATACTTAGTTTATTTTCAGAAATTTCAGATAAAAGGGCCCAGTGACATCTTGGGCCCTGGCCCATCCAGCAGATAGGTAGTATTTGCTATTTAAGGGTGCAGAACACCCCTTTCTTCTCATTTCAGAAAATATACCTTTCCCAATAAGTTTTTAACATGGAAAATTCTTCTTTGAGTAGATTTTCAGGAGCGTTAAATCTCAGAATCCTTGTTCCTCAATTCTTCAACATTTCTTGGTGGTAAGTCTTCTTCTT
>JBDJHY010148208.1:0-12959 GCA_039654485.1 Withania somnifera | reverse complement strand
ATGATCAATGGGCTTCTCCAAGTTTATATCTATATGATCAATTTGCTTCTCCAAGTGTATGTTAGTATGATTTTAATAGATTCTTGGGATTCCCTAAGTCTGGAGATGACATAAATTATCAATGTAAGTTTTTCCATCTTCCACAAGACCAATCTGGAATAAATATTCAATGCCTAGCGCTCGAGATTCACTGAATCTTGTAATATTTCAAATATGGTGGTTAATTCAATAATATCTTATTAATCATCAAAAGCAGTAAAACACCTCAAAAGTGCTTATTTTAATCCATACTACTAAAAACGGGCCTACAAGTTCATACAAGGTTTCAAATTCTATAAACCATGGATTTTATCCATATATAATAGAAACCAATGCATAAAAACCAGTTTTCATTATGATATGTTTTACCATAAATAATATCACAGGCAAGTCTTGTGGCCCTACATAGGCTCAATATCGATAGCACACATAACAACCCATGTCAATGTTCGGGACTCATGGACATTTCTAGTTACCACAATATATGTTGAAGAGTCTATCAAGACCATTCAGGGTCATAGGTTAATTTTAATAGCAAAGGCAACCATAATATGTAACCAAGAGATGGACTAAAAAGAGGGACAGGGTCATGGGTGCCAACCTAGAAAACCAAATCCAAGGATGTCTATTTATCACAATTATTCCCTATATAATCCCACTCTAAAATCATACATTGTAGCCTACTTGTCCTCCGAAGACAAGCTCACAATACAACTTAGAAGATGTCTGGGCTACTCCAAATTACAAAGAATGTGAAACTACAATGACCAAGCAACAAGAAAAAACATAATCTAGATATTAATACAAGTTAAATGATACCAATAAATAATAAAAATAGTTAAGGTCAAAATATGGGTCAAAAAGGGGCCTATGCGCCAGTGAATTTGAAATACTGAAAAAAGGATATTAAAATATTCTCCACTTCGTAGGAAACTTATACACAAAATTTTAAGCTAATATGAGCAAGAAACAAGCTTTAATTGAGGGTATAAACTTCTTTGGTCATTCCTTTAATTAAAGCTTATTTCTTGCTTGTATTAGCATCTAGATTATATTTTTTCTAGTTCCGTGATTGTTGGAGTTCGTTTGTGCATTATTGGTGATTTGGAATAGTGTAGGCATCTTCTATGTTGTATTTGCATGCTTGTCTTCGGAGAACAGGTAGGCTACGCCTTACAATCATAGACTGGGATTATATGGGAAATAATTATGATAAATATACTACCTTAGTTTGGGATTTCTAGGTTGTCACCCCTGACCCTGTCCGCTCTTTTAGTATATCTCTTGGATATATATTATTGTTGCATGTTGTAGATATTGAGCCTCGGTTGGGCCATAGTATTTACCTGTGATATTATTTGTGATCGAGCATATCATCATGGAAGAAAGTTTTTATGCATTGGTTTCTATTGCTTATGGCCAATAGCCTGGTATTATTTATTTTGAAACCTTGTATTGAATTGTAGGTCTATTTTCAATATTGTGAGATTAAAATGAGAACTTTTGAGATATTTTATTGGTTTTCAATCATTAATGAGATTTTATTGACTTACTAATTAATTTTGAGATATTACTAGATTCGGTGACGTTCGGGTGCTAGAAATTGATTATTCATACTGATTTGTCTTGGGGGAGAATCGAGCAACCTATATTGATGATTGTGTCAGCCCCAAACTTAGGGAAGTCCAAGCATTTATTGAGATTGTACTAATGTATACATAGGAAGCCTATTGATCACTCTTATTAGACTTGGGGAAGGCAATTGATCATACTAATATAGACTTAGGGAAGCCTACTGATCATACTACTATCGACATAGGGGAAGACCATTGATCATACTAATATAGATTTAGGAAGGCCCGTTGATCATAATGATTTAGAATAGAGAAGTTGGGCATTCATTTATGTTCTAGTACCTACTGCATTCATGTCTGTTTTATTTTTCTACACTTGCCTTCCTATTTGTACCTTATGGTTGTATGGTTGGCATGCGAGTGAGCTTTACTTTTTTGTATCTCTCGTCATTATGGGGCGCCATGGAGACTCTTTTTTACTTAGTACTATCCAATTTCACTATTATGAGATATAATTATAATTTCTTGTTTCGTATAAAGATTCCCTTAGTGATATATTTGTTTTTTCCACTATTCTTTAATTGAAGTTACCAGTACACCCCCATACCTATTACTAGTGGTTTTCTTGATAATAGAGCATGGATTCAGGTAAAACATCTTTTTTTGGTGACTAGATATTATGATATTTATTTTTCATATCCTGACAGCTATTCTCTTCACATGCTCTACTTGTGGATCTATGTGATTTGAATTCCTTATTTGTTTATTTATTTCTTTTATTTCTTATATATTCTTAGTCATCCTAGACTAGGTACCCATTATTTTGGTACTCTTGTTACACTTATGTATAGGTTTTGTGCATATCCTAGTACGAGTAGGCAGTGTGGTTCTTGATGAACCTTGATTTAATTATCGAGGAAGATAATTTCTCCTTGCATCCAGAGCTTCTCCTTTTCCTTTCCCTTATATTTTCTATTTTTGGATTCAACATTTGTTTTTTTATTCATACTTCTTAGACATTGTACTTTTAGTTTAGTGGATCATTTATTAGATATCAGGTTTTGGGTTATTATTGTTGAATAGTTTCAGACTTCCTCTTATCCCCGTCCCTCATTTATGTTATATCTTCTACATTTAGTTACTTTCATGACTTGCGTGCTTGTTGGTTGGTTCACCTACAGTGGGATTAGTTGCCCTCATGACCTAAAAAATTAGGCTGTGACAAACTGTTATCATAGCTTAAGTTCATTGATATCCTCGGTACATGAGCCACTGTTTAGTGGAGTCTTGTGGATCGGGTACGAAGACATTTGTATCTTATCTTCAAGAGGATACATGGACATCTTTAGGAATTCACTTTCTTTCTTTCTATATAGAGTGAGTATCACAGTTGGTCTCTTGATTTATGATTTGTTCCTTTTCACTCTTTTGTAGATTGCACGTAAATGATCATTGGTAGAAATAAGAGATGATGCGCCTATTGTACCTCAAGTTAGAGAACTAACCGAGGGCCCGTATTGAGCACGTGTCAGTGTTGTTACTCTACCTAGAGCTTCTTTTCTACTCACTACTATAAAGATTAAGACTAAGCCTCTACTAATTTAGTAGCCAATAGAGACATATGGATCTGTTATGTTCTCACATATACCTACTTTAGTTCCAATTTTAACCCTGGAGATGAGAGGTTTTTTGCTTTATTTATTGTGTATGTTAGAACAACTGATTTTAAAGGTGCATACTTTAGCCCCAATTCAGTTCGAGTGTACCACCAACTTTAAACACTCATGGTTTAGGGGTGCCTTTGTCACCTATTTTGTTTTGGTTTGGGTGTTCCACCTTTTGTTTTAGCATACCAGTCCCGGATCCTCCATTATTGGTTAGTCCATCTTCAGCACCTTCTTTGGTTACTCTTTATATGGTTCTTCATCTTCCATTTAAGCCGCCTATGTCTGGTTCAGATTAGAAGGCGTTGGCACATTTTTTATGTTGAGTCCCTCAAGTTTCTCTAGCTTTCTAGGTGAGGACCCAAGAGATTTTATTGATCGCTGTGAGGAGTTGTTGCATAACCTCATTTTTCTTGATTCTAATGGTGTGATTTTGCAGTTTATCAGATCGATGGCCTCACTAAGGAGTGATGGAGGTCTTATTGTTCTACTTTGTCAACTGACTCCTTTCTTGTCATTTGGGATGTATCTCATGATTCTTTTCTAGAAAGGTACATCCCTCATACCAAGAAGGATCATAGGAGAGAGGATTTCATAAGACTTGGGCAGGGTTCTAGGTTAATTTCTGAGTTTGAGGAAGAGATTCACAGGTTATCTACCTATGGTGCTATCTACCTTTCTACTGTGACTGAGAAAGTCAGCCATTTTTTTCATGGGTTGGATATGTATATTCGTCAGTCTACCGAGGTTATAGTTTCTACTAACTCATCATTTCATACTATTCATGAGTTGTCTGATACTATGGAGGGTTTGACCCATAGTGGGAGAGTTAGAGAGGAGAAGAGGCCCCGTCGTCAGGGTCTCTTCCATTGGATCAAGACATGTTAGGAATACATCTATTTCATGGAGTAAGACCCCATATCATCATGGTCAGTAGGGACAGTCTAGTCATCTCATTCAGGCTTTCATATAGGCTTCTAGTAGTGGATCTCAAGGTTTTGAGTGTCAGACATTGAGCCATTAGCAGAGGTGCGTTGCCTCAAGTTTATTAGAACGTGATGGACATTCTTTTTCTTCAACTTCCTCTTTTCAGATCTTTCTAGTGGAGACGTGTTATAATTGTTGTGGAATAAGCCATTTTTCAAGAAACTGTCCCCAAATTGGTACTATTTAGACTATAGCTTAGCCTCCTTCTATGCAAGCTCCTATTACCACTTAGCTGGTTAGAGTCATGCCACCTTAGGGCAGGATGGTGGTTCTCTAGGTCCTATTGCTCCTCAGCATGGTAGAAACGATGGGTATGATGGTGGTCGTGGCAGTGGGCACTAACATTTTTATGATATGTCACATAGACCCGAGTTAGAGACCTCTGATGCTGTTGTGATAGCTAGTATTTATTGTGTTATCATTAAGTACAAGAGTTGTATTAGAGATAGAACATAGGTAACAGACATATGAAGATGATATGCAGGCTATAGATCGACATTCGAAGCTCTCCCTAAACCTCTAAAAGTATCATCAAGAAAGAATAATTGCGAAAATCTGTGGCTGGTACTAGTGTTTAGATCTGAACGGGGAAACACAAGTGCAGTATGAGTACAAGTAGCCGAAGAAATATGTACCTAGTAGGCTTCGAGGTACCACAAGGAACTATTAAGTATAAAACCAATAAATAACAAGAATATAGAGAAGTAAGGTCATAGAAGCAAGTAATAAAACATATGAAGCTATAGAAATAAAAAGAAAGCATGAATGCTGATAGTATACACTAATTCTAGCTAAATCACCGAGCAGGAACTCAGGTAAGGAGATGAAGACATACAAGGGATCCTTGCAGTAGAAAAATAATAGTAATATAAATCAGACAAGGTACATAGAAAGGGAAACTAAGGGGACCAGGCAGTTTACCAGTAATCTCAAGGATATAAAAGAAAGATGTATCAAGTAGAAATATGCAAAATAAATCCTACGAGCTAAGGATGATTAGTAAATAACTCAAAAACTAACTCTAGAAGAACACAATACAATATAGTAGAGAAAACCATTCCAAGCCCACATAGGAATTGAAGAGTACATGCAAGTCATGCTCTACCATCTGGCATCCCACACTACAAGAGAGTACCTAAAAAAACAAGTGTGGTAAAGTAAATAAAGATAGACTGATGCACTGTTCCTGTGTATGCTCCTTCTTTGCTAGTCGAAGCCTAACAGGTAGGAACCATGGAAGGGATTACTACAATGCCTCTACTCCACTAGAGATCGCTTATCCAAAATATTTGTACCCAAAATGTAAGGGTCCATAGAGGTATGCCAACCACGTATAGAAATTCCTAGAGTTACAGTAAGCCTCACATATCGGTATCATTGTGAATTGGGAAGGCTGTCTTCCTTGAATCAAATTCCTCAAGAAAGTGGTATCACTTTATCACAGTATCGGAAACTTAGTGCCACAAGTTTCAATATCTCAGGGATTAGGGTTTGGAATCCGTAATCATGACATAGTAGGAAAAGGTTGTACTCACTACCGAAGTAAAGTGGAGATCAAGTGCAAGTAGTAATAGTAAATGATAGTACCCGACAGGGTGTGAAACCTAGTCTAAATAAAGTAGAAAAAGGGCAACACCTAGTTCCCAACATGTAGCCAACTCAAAATAATTAGGAAAACCTCTTATGTTATTATTATTCATCAAAAAATACCATATATTCCAGTTTTATCCATTTAAGTCAAATTATATGAAAATCGTCCTCCTAGGACAAAAAATGTCAGAATATGATGATAATGGGCCCCCGACCCCAAAATGCACTATCAAAAGCTAAATTTCTCAGTACTCCACTGTATGAAGGAATCAACACATGAAATATCGCAACTACCCTATGCCCTGCACATGCCCAATCTAACGTACAACTAGAAACACGTAACATCCATCCCTAAACATGAGGAAAATACCCAAAATAAAACCTATGCAATAGAGTTCTACCACTTCCAGAGTCATCTTATGACCATCACGAGGCCGAAACATGGTCAGAGGCATTGTATCACATCGAGCACTATTAGATTTAAAGAGATGGAGTAGAATAGAAAAACGGTCAAGGGTCGTGGTACCAACCTAATAACACTAACCACGGGTGCTACTTAGCATAGTTATACAAGCTATGTCCCAGAGTAAACCCAAGGGTCCTACCTATTATCCAACAAATACTACTTTGCAGCACAGAAGATTAGGTTATTTGATGCAAAATTACCTCGAACAATCTTGAAACTTATGAAATACAAATCTATATAAAGACAACTCTAATAATATATTTTATACTAAATTTTGGATTAGGCCAAAAATTGAGCCTAAAATAGGCCCGTAGGACCTGCTAAGCGGTACCAAAAATAAACTTCTCCATAGAGTTCCCAGCATCACTTGGAACACATGCTCCAAAAATGAGAATAACCAGAGTAAGAAATGGTGCAAAATATTCTTTGATAAGAAGAGAACTAAGGCACAAAACTTCATATATTTATAAGAAATAAGAGGGAGGATTAGGTATCAAAATGAAGGCGGAATATTTACTACATTGCGAAGTGTAACTCCAAGAACCAAATCTAATCAATAATTAGCTAAATTTGTAAGAGTTAACAAGAGCTTTAGAAATGGATATTAATGGGGAATTCAATCATTTCCATGGAAATCACAAAGTTGAAGAGACTTACCAACACGACAGGAATCAAGTATTACACTACTAACTAGCTCCCTTAAAATTTTATACAATTCCTACAAGATTTTTTAAGGTTTAGAGAGAATTTGATGTGACAAATATAGGAGGAAGTGACTAAAAATTGAGGAATGGATTGTTTTATGATTGGGTATTGTTCAGAGCGATCGTGCCAAATGGAGCCTTAAATATTTAGCACTATCAAGATAAAGGAGCACAATCTTTTTGTATGTCATAAAGTAGAGGAAACATCGAAAACTCTAGGAAATGCAGTTGCGCTTAAGGCGGAGTAGGGTAAATAGCATCATGGGTGCTGCGGGAGTGCAGTTGTGCTAAATAAAAAGGCTTGTACTTAGCGCCATATGTGATGATGGAGAAATATTGCACTAAATAGAGGGAACGCTATTTAGCTCCATTAGCACTTGTTGGCACGATAACACCAAAGGATGGGAGGTTCAACCTGGTGCCTCAATGCACCAGAAAACAAGAAAAGATCCAAACTTCTGATGTGCTTCTGGGCCCACCTGAAACTCGATACGCTCAAACAAATAGTGCAAACACACCCAAAGTGACATCCCAGACTCAATGATGCAGTCAGAATTACAATACAAGGTTCTTTTTGATAAATATTGAGTAAGTGAACACTGTAACAAAACTTTTCTAAAGTCCACCAACACCTCAAAATCATTATGAACACTTCGGGAGGTAAAACAATACTATTCCTAAACCAAACTTAGGGATTCTAGATTTGATGGCATAGTCGGGTTTGTTATTATTCGATGCTCTGAATATTAGATATTATGAAAGTCAAACTTCTGAAAAAGGAATAGTTGTTATCTCGTCTAAGGAGATAAATCTCACCGAAAGATCCTAGACCAAATCTAAGGGTCTACTTAGACAAAATCTATATTTAGGAGATATCAAAACTGTCACAATTCATTTCTGAGCTTTTCATGATGGAATTTTGACCAAAGTCAATGAGTAACTATGTTTAGGCTCTAAGATAAGTAAAGTAAGATAAATCTCAACAGAATCATTAGGGATCCAGACTTCCTGTCCTAACATGTTATAAATGACTTGGGAAGCTACTGGAATACCTTAAAATGTAAAAGAAATGTAAATAATAAAAGTTACCATAAGGGCCATTACAATAGTCTTATCGGATGTTTCTATACCAATCCAAGAGACTCTACATAACATTGGCTTGTACATTGTAAGACCTATGAACCTAGAGCTCTAATTCCAACTTCTCACGTCCCAAAATCAATATCGTGTTGACACTTGTCTCAATCTACCTAAGAAGGTAAGAATATACAATATTAAAAGGTTAAATGTATAAAATAACAAGTTAGCAAGAAAAAGAGAAGGTACAATATCAAAATCTAAATGATAAACCACCTAGAAACTGGTGTTACTGCGTACAAGCCCTCTAGTATAAAATAAGAAAAAGCCAAAAAATATAGAAGTTTATCTTAAAATCCTAGAATAGAATCTAAGACATAAAAAATGGTATCCATTAGATAATAGAGAAGCTAACTCGAATACTTAAAAATTACCCTCAAACTATAACAAGATAAAAAGGTCAAAGTGCACCAAGCTTTAAACTTATACATTTGTGGGAAGCAAGGGGGTGTGAATAAAAGTAAATCAATGGGTATTCAATAAAAAAAAATTATAATGATAGCTAGAAGAATAGGGAAATATTTATAGAAAACAAGATAAATTGAATAATAACCTATAAATAAATCCATACCAAGCAACAAAGTATCAAACAAGACACCATCGTCCAAATCAAGATAAAGCACCAATTCTTAAGTGAAACCAATCTAAACCATGTCATAAAGCAACATCTCATTCTTATCCCATTAGGAGGCAAGCCCCTTCTCGAATAAGACCACAATCCATGGGAAAAACCCACTAAGTATGCTATAATTTTGTGGAAAGAATCCTTAAATACATTAATTACTCCCCAACACACAAGTTCATTTATGGTAAATAGGGTTCATCTAACATCACTAAGAAACGGACTCATGAGATTGATACTAATAGAAATAGGACAAGGTAGAGGATCATGATTAATAATCTCTACAATATCATGATACCAATACTTTTAAGAACAATATATCTATTATAAACCATTATCAATAAATGCACTTTTCACCATTTATCATCAATTTTAGGAGACTTGTATTCACAATAATGTATGCTATCTCATCTCATTGGGACTATGAAAAGTCCTAAAACCTCTTTATAACTCTCCATCTCGGGATCATAATATTATCCCATTAATAAAATAAATTAGTCAACTCAATATTAATATGCAATGAGTGTAAAGGATAAACCACATTCGACATGCTCATGAAATATGAAATCATTCATATAAACAAGTGAATGTATGCACAATGTAATACAATGCAATGCCATGTGACATAATGCATGTTTGTCTAATGTACCTATGTTGGAATGTGGTACCTAATACCCATCATATCATGTACAGCCTATCACCTGATACCCCCAGTAGAAACCTCGGAGGGCTGGGAAGAACTGTGCAATATATAACTCTCATAATCGTATTAATCATAACAAATACATGCATCATACATTTGTCCCTAATTTTATATAAAATCTTCTTTGACTTTATTTTTTACTTATACCTCATACGTTCCATGTAAACCATATTCCAGGTTAATGATTAATATGCATCAATTAGTAAAAAATATCAAATGTAATATCACCAAAAAATCAACAAGCCCACTCATGGAAAAAACAAGAAAGATGAGTTACATAAATTCAACTAAAGTCACTCAAAGGTATACAATCATGTAAGGATGAAAGCAAGTGCAATAATAACAATTGAGCATCTCTAGGCCACATAGTTATCTCAGCTCAATGAAGAATAGATAAATCAATTAATTCATAACTATTTTTATGCTTTTGTTTTAAGCCTCGCATGATTGATTCTAGTTTCTAGGTGAATAATCATCACTTCACTCTCATTGATACCCTCAAGCGGTCCCTATTACTCCTTATTTGAAGAAACAACAGCAAAGCACCTTGGATATTTTTTTAAGAAAGTCAAGAACCTTGACTTGCATTAAAAGAAAAGAAAATAATCAAGTATGGGCCTTTCCTTTACATAGAACCTTTTGAATTCATTAAATCTAGTTAATTATGAAGTAAGCATGAGATATTCCCATATTTCTATTTTTAAAATTGGGTTCAAAATTGACTTTAAAAAGTAAAAAACAAGGCATAAGGGTAAACCATAAATTTTCCTCAAAAATCATGTTACCCATGTTTTGGAGTTTTCAAATAATGAAATTTCATCAACAAAAAAGGTAGAAATCAACCTCTAAAACTCTAAAATATCAAATCATACTTTTCCCAAAAATTCATCAATTATCAACCTGAAATTCATAAATTTTGATGTTAAAATCATACAATAATTAATGGGTAATGAAGAATCAATGATTAAAACACGTACACAATATATTTGCCTTTAAATATCCCAAAGTGAGATTTCAACATCAAAAAATAAAAAATGTGGCAAAAGGGAATGTAAAAGGAATAAATTTCGCAGCTCATTAATTACATCATAACTATGTGGTCATGATACCTATGGATGTGATAATGATGAACAACTCTCTCTAGATCCACAAAATTATTACATTATCACAATGACATTTCACACAACTGTGATGAATAGGAGAATAAAGGCACGTGATCACAATGTTAGTGCATGCAGTTGAAATTCACACAACCATAGACCTACTTTATCTTGATTATAATGCACGCAATATCGATGAGTAAAAATATGTGGAATAAGAACTTTTCATGACAGTAGTTCACATGGAATCTATGCTCCTGAATGCACCTTTAGGATTTATCCGAAAAATCGTGTATACAAATCATATATTTTATTCCACTGAATTCAACATTTGGACTCAATGAAACCATCAAAATAGGAATTTGAGGTCTTTTTAACCCGATATCTTTCAATGTCACTAAAAAATAGAAACATTTCTTAAAAAGTCTAAAATTCCCTCTGGACCTTCAGAAAATTATCCAAACCTACTCTTAGGAAAAATATCCTACTGAATCTAAGATTATTGATAAAATTTGAATAAAAGTGTCTGATTGTCAAATATTGATCAAAGATTAATTAATTTTTTCCTTAAAACTAAACTTTATATCATCAAACAGGCTCAAATTATTACGAAAAGCGTAAATCTAAAAGATAAGGTCCTCCTAAACCAAATTTCACATTCAAAAGTTGATGGAACTAATAGAATTGCATTCCAAGAGTCAAAACTCCAAATGTTGACTAAAGTCAACTACTTTAACATAAAAGTTTCTAAAACATAAAATTTCTCAAAAACAATCACATAAACTGATCAAATATGACCTTAGGTAACTATCGGTAAGGGAAATATGATAAGTTTAAAAGAAATGCCAAAATGACCTTTAGGGTCACTACATTTTTGCTTTATATCAAGTGTACTTAATACTTCTGTAAACCTTTTATGTACCTTTAAATTACTGCATGTGCATTATTGTTTTATATATGTATATGTATTTCCCTTTATGTTTTTTCTATATATTGTATGACCAGTCTCTTTTTTTCATTACTTCATTGCGAGAGAAAAATGATACTTCAAAATTAGTAACATCAATATCAATACAAGGGGAGAACTAGGAGCTCAAACTCAAGGGGCGTTTCAATAAAGGAAAGTCGACTATATGTTGTAGCTAATTTTGAATTTAAATTGCCATTATAAAAAGTGGGGGACTGTTAAACTCCTGATTGTGCTAGTATTTTTCTAATGACAATTACTCGTGATTGTAGGAAGAAATGAAAAAGGAAATCTATCCAATATGGGAAACAAAAAAGGTACAATATAAGTCAATAGAGAATCAAAAGAAAAATATCAATAAAATCCTTAATTAGAAGACATGAGATCAAGGCCTGATCCACTAGTCAAGGAACAAAATAAGGAATCGAGGATATGGAACCATCGACCAATGAGAACAACAACAAAACTATGATACTACCATATGCTAACCAAGATCGTTAGAGAAAATCAAGGAACTATAGAAGGAAAGGAATCAACTAAATATGATAGAATTCCAAAGAACAAGAAGAAGAAGAGTGAAATATTATAGCCTCTACACTAGCATATATTGTATGGATGTGAAAAAATGCATGAGATCCAAATCAAGTAACCACTAAAAATCCTTGTTTAGAAGAAATTCCCTTGGGTTTTCTTTCTAAATCTAAAACAACATTTGAGACTAAGGACTATAAGAAGAGGAGAACTGATAAAATGAAGGACAAACATCTTCTCTAGTACTTCTTAATGTCTTATATTTTTATCTTGAATAATGTTCTATATCTTCATAAAATATTACGAGTGTAAGGAAAATAAAGAGAAAAATATCAATAGAGTTATACAAGTAGAGGACACGTCACAGTGAATTAAATATTAAAAGTTCCACCCTTATATTTGAAAAAATTTCATAAAGCTCAAAGGTAACCCTTAAAACTCAAGAGGACTGGACTAGGTGGCACATCTATTCTCCAAACTAGTGTAAACAACTTTTCTCAATATACCTTTTATCTATCTAGTTTTATATTTATTACCTTGTGTTTGTGACTAACCTCCAAATGATTTAAATCCATGACATCAACATTCGACTTATCACGATAAATTTAAATTTTCCTCCTTCTTTAGTATCACCTACATGCCATTTCACATAAAAAATAGGAGAAAGCAAATTTCAAAGTCAATAATAAGTGCAAATAGTAAGGTGGCTTCCAATACTCCTACTATGATACTAATTGTTGAGTTTTAATCGGTGGGTTGTTGCGTCCAAATACACACGCAAGTGTCTCTACAAGCCAAATTGTCGAACCCTCAGGGACTTGTATTTAATTGATTCTCTCGATAAAGTTATGGAAGGATTTAGGTCCAAAGTATTG
>JBDJHY010148207.1:0-22810 GCA_039654485.1 Withania somnifera | reverse complement strand
CAGATCCGAGTACAAGTTCTCATTTGTGATACAGATAGCTATTTTTTCGGATCTTATTCACATCGGAGATTCAGGGTGAGCTTGGCATCCAACTTGTTCCTGCTTCTTTTCGGAGTTATGTTTTTATTGATCTCCATTTTATTTCAAAGACATCTTTATACTACACTTACTTCAGTTTTATCATTTTTGTACTTTTTGGTTTGTTTGACTGATATCGAATTTTAAATAGTTATTTTATTCTTTAAGACTTCTGTAAATTATTTTCTTGATTTTTTTGACATACTTCTGCAAATGGTATAGTAGTTCTCAACTTCGGCTTCCGACTACGGGGTTTGGTTCTCTTACTGGTAGTATAGTAGGTGCTATCATGATCCATGAAATCGGGTCATGACAACCCCTGTACCTGATTAGAAGCACAATCTTTGGTGAATTTCTTGAAGACAATGAAAGTTTGGAACCTTAAGTTGAAATCTTGAGCATCGTTTCTCCTATTCTCACCTTTTATAATTTTCTTAAGTGTAGAATAGAATGAATATTTGGGGTTTAAGGTTTTTATACTGGGGAAATCAAGAATAAAATGACATGGGATAGGTTATTGAAGAGGATTAAATGTCTATTGTAATCCTAAGAAAAATGGATTAAAAACTAAACTGGGCATGTCTGACGGATAGGTCGTGTTTCGTCGAACCAGTTGATGAATCATCGACTGGTCCGTTAACCCTAAGAATTTTTAATTGAACTCTAAAAGGGTTTAAAGGATGACTACAAAATCCATCAACCCATATCAAGGACCGTTTTAATGTACCTCAGGGTTATTTCCGTGATTCCTGTGATTTTTATGCACTTAGATCATTCTTGTAACTACCCCAAGTCATTTGTGACCGATAGGTTGGGTCCCTGACAATTGTTATAGTTTAATTTCTTTATAATTGTAGATTCTTCGGGACTTAACTAGTTCATTTAATCACAAATAGCCTTTTATTCAATTTTGTTGAGCCTAGAATATCGATTACATAAGGATTTCATATATATAGTGTTGAAATCAGACTCCGTTTCCATTCTGAGGATTTCTGAAACTTTTTGAAAATCTGTTTGAAAAATGACCGATATGTCTGATTCGATCAAGTGACCGATAAATGTCGATAAATCATCCAATGGATCGATAAATTGGCTAACACTGATAAATCAACCAAAAGGACCGATTTATCTGTGCTTGGTGGGCATATATATACTGTCTTCTTCACGAAGATTTCTTGGTTTTTCTCTATTTCTCTCTCAGTTTCTTAATTCCCTAGAGATAATTAGGCACTTGTTGAGGTATATATTCAAGTTTTAATCCGTAAAAACTTATTGTGCTAATTTTACGATTATTTTTATCAGCTAATTCTTTGTTTTCTTAATATATAACTTTTTGGGCTTATATTTTCTATTTCCACCATTAATTTGAGCCCTATTTTGTATTATATGATGTATGAGTTGTGATCTACGTGTTGGTGAATATTTTATTTTTTCGAGCTCTTAGGGTTTCTGACCCATTTTAGTTTGGAATTTGACCCCACTATTTATACATCAATATGAGTCTTGTTTTACTCGTCTTGACACATAGATTATGTTTTTTCTATACGTGATTTTTGGATATTTGGGCACACTTCTTAAGGACATTGCCAGAATCCAGGTAGGCTACGGTTTACTTCTTGAGACTGGGTATTAGTGTAGCACATATATGGTAAAGCATCCTCTCGAGGCTGGGATTATTAGTTCGTGCCCTAATATGCTTATTATTTTGGACTATGGCCTACTTAGCTGGCCTATATCTTAAGTACTTACCCTAGGGCTATATCGCCCTACCCGTGTAACGCTGATTCTCAAAAGTAGTGTGGTTGGGGAAGGAGTAACACCTTTTGTGTAATTATTTGTAGGCTGACTCTGGAACGAATGTGGTTGGGGAGGGGATTATACTAATTGTTAAAGCTTAGTAGCTATCCTCTGATTTAGGATGGTGGCACTAGAGCCAATGTAAGTAGGCTAATTATTGTTTGTTCTACCTGAGATGTTGTGTATGAGTAGGGCGTGTGTTGTTACTTGTACATACATAGCTAAATGTGGCTTTGTTGGATAGCTAGAAGTTCTATATGATGACATTGTACCTAGCTAGGTACAGCTACACTAGATAGCTAGCCACCTTATGTGATGATAGTGTACCTAGATAGATATGACTTTGGTGGGTAGTTAGCAGCCCTGTGAGATAACATTGTTCCCTAGCCCTATGTAAGCTTGGGAGTGAGTTTTATTGGACTGAGTTGTGATAGATCCGTCTCTTCCCCTATATGGGTGTGTATTTGGCCCTTAACGGGACTTGCTGGGACTAATAGGTTAGGTCCCGGACAATTATTATAGTTTAATTGCTTTATAGTTGTAGCTTATTCGAGATATACCCAGTTCATATGATCCTAAATTGCCTTTTATTCAATTTCCTTGAGTCCACAACTCGATTACATAATGATTTCATATATGGAGTGTTGAAATCAGATTCAGTTTCCATTCTGGGTTCTTATTGAAACTTTTTGAAAATCTGAAGGAAAAAGGGCCGCGGTGGTTGATTTATTGGTCAAGTGACTGATTTATCAGCTCAATAAATGCCGATAACTCGACCAATGGATCAATAAATCATCCAGTGCCAATAAATCAACTAAAATAATTATCGGTGTTCGGTGGGTATATATATTGTCTTCTTCACCAAGCATTATTGTGTTTTTTTCTGATTTCTCTCTAAAATTCTTGATTCCCTAGAGATAATTAGGCATTTTTTGAGGTAGATATTCAAGTTTCAATTTGTAAAAACTTATTGTGTTGATTCTATGATTATTTCCACCCGGTAATTCCTCATATTCTATATTATATAAACTTTTCGGGCTTATATCTTCCATTTCCATCGTTAATTTGATCCCTATTTTTTACCATATGATGTACGAGTTGTGCTCGTTTTTTTGAATATTTCCTTTTTTTGAGCTATTAGGATTTACAGACCCGTTTTTAGTTTTGATTCTGACCCCACTATTTATATAGAAATATGGGTCTTGTTTTAGTTGTCTTCACATGCGGGTTTATTTTTGTTTTAGCCTCGTGTGATTTAGAGCTTCATACATGGTTTATGGATATTTGAGCATGCTTCTTGAGGACAACACTGAAATCCAGGTAGGCTATGATCTACTTTCTTCGAACTGAGTATTAGTGTAGTACATGTATGGTAAAGTGCCATCTTGGGACTGGGATTGCTAGTCGGTCCTTGATATGCTTATTCTTCCGTCTCATGGCCTAGTTAACTGGCTTGTAGCTTAACTACTTACCCTGTGGCTTTATCTCTCTACTCACGTGTTTAACGCCGACTCTAGAACATAGTATAGTTGGAGGAGGAATAACACCTTTGGTTTGTATTATTTATAGGCTGACTCTGAAACATAGTTGTGTTGGGGAGGTCATTACACTAGTGATTATATATTAGTAGCTATCCCTTGATTTAGTCTAGTGGCTTTGTTACTTTTTGTATATAGATGCTCTATAACCACGATGCCATGTTTTAGGGAGTTATGTTCTGTTGGGTATTTTTATGATCTACTTCTATTTCATCTCATCATCTTCTTTTTCTTCTCTTTTGGGTTCTTGGAGATAGCCTACAACTACTCGCTCGGGGACAGAGTTAGGCTTGTCTACAGGTGATATGTAGACACTATCACAACTCGTTTTTGGGTCGTGACAATATTGTAATGGTAAATGGGGTCCTTCCATACGTAGCCAATTTTGGAAAACAAAGGGCAAGTTCCATGAGACCTTCTACAGTCCATAAACACTAAAGATGGACTGTGAAATGTTCAGTGGAAGTTTGAAACTAGGAGAACCATCATTATAAGTTTTCCATGGTGGAGTCCATGGTCAGGTAAACTTGTTGACGGGTCGTGGACTAAAGAGATGAAACTAAAAAGATGAAACTGAACATGTTATAACTTGGATCGAGATGAGATCATAAATAAAAAGCATTGGCAACTAACTCAAAGCATGAAACTAAAGAGAAAACTAGAATTTCAGGGATAGTTACCTTATACAGGTTGAGAGCTAGAAGGGAATAGATTCAAATATTTCTTCATCATGTCATCCTATGCTTCCCAAGTGGAAACCTCGACTGTCTGATTCCTCCACAAAACCTTAAATGAAGCCACTTCCTTATTTCGGAGTCTTCTAACTTTCCTTTCTTGAATCTGAACGGGTACCTCTTCATAAAATAGATATCTTTCACTGCAATTCCCTCAACAAGAACAATCAAAGAAGGGTCACTTAAGCATTTCTTCAATAGAGACACATGAAACACTGGATGGACTGCTACTAACTCGGTCGGTAGATCCGACTCATAGGCCACTTGGCCTACCCTCCTCATAATATGATGCAAGCCTATAAATCTGGGACTAAGCTTTCCTTTCTTCCCTAAATGCATCAAAACCTCCAAAAATACATCACACCCTTCATGGGTGATAACTTCAAAAAGACCCAACCATCAACCTTAATTCTAACTCCCCACTCCTAACATAAGCATAAGACTTTTGTCGGCTCTAAGCTATTTTCAATCTCTTCCTAATGAGCTGAAACTTTTGGGTAGGCTCAAATACTAAATCTAGACCTATAAAAACTATATCACCAAACTCAAGCAAGCTAATAATATAACTATATCTCCTCTTATATAAGGCTTCAAACAAGGTTATCTTGATACTGGAAATATAGTTGTTATTAAATACAGATTCAATAAGAGGCAGGTAGTCATCCCAAATACCCTTGAAATCAAGTTTGCATGATCTTAGAGTATCATACAATGTATGTATAGTCCACTCAGCCTGACCATCTGTCTGCGGATGAAAAGCAGTGCTGAGGTAAACCTTAGAACCCAAACCTTTCTGGAAAGAATTTTAGAAATATGAAGTAAATTAAGTACCCCTGTCTGATATCATGGTCAACGACACACCATACATGCAAATAATATCCTTAAGATACAATCTTCTACATTCCTCTCCTATAAACATAGTGTGAATAGGTAGAAAATAGGCTAATTTGGCCATTCTATCCATAATCACCCAAATTGAATCTTTCTTCTTATGCGATAACAAAATAACAAAATCCACGTTGATGACTTTGTACTTTCAAGTAGGAATCCCAAATCTCTGCATCTCCCCTATGAGCTTCTGATGTTCAACCTTCACTTGCTTGAAATTTGGACACTTAGCTATGAATTCAAGGATGTACAGCTTCATCCCATTCCATAATAGGATACCCTAACATATCTATACATTTTGGTGGAGCCTAAATGAATGGAATACTTAGAATTATGGGCCTCAAACAAGACTTTATCTTTCAACTCATCAACATCGGGAACACAAAAGTGTCCTTTATATCGTAACAACCCATCTCCCCTTTTAAGAAAATCATTGTACATTCTGCCTACCCATAACACCTTTCAACTGAATCAATCGGATCACTATCCTTTTTTCATTCACTTCAACCATTAAAGAAGACTTGGATGCATTTAGAACCAGCATAGCACTATCATCAGCTTTAACCATACTAACGTCAAAATATGTAGGTCTGCGTACATCTCTAGTAATCTCTTTCTTACCTTTCTCAGCATGAGTCACACTACCAATAAAAACTCTACTGAGGGAATCAACTATGGCATTGGCATTACTAGGGTGTAAAGTACACTTATATCATAGTCCATTAGCAACCTAACCATATCCTATGATGAAGATTTAAATCCTTCAAATCAAGTAAATACTCGAGTTTATTATGCTCAGTTAAAAATCCACATAGACACCATACAGAAAATGCCTCCACAACTTAAAAGCAAAGACGACAACTTCCAACTCGAGTTCATGATTCAGATAACTTTTCTCATGGACCATGAGCTACCTAGAAGAATATGCTATGCCCTTTTCATTCTCCATAAGGAAACAACCAAGACTAACTGAATAAGCATAGCAATAAACCATAAACCCTTTAGTACCCTCTCGCAGGGTCAACAGTAGAGCTAAAGACAACCTATCTTTAGATCACAAAAAAATTTCTTACAAGAATCAAACTATTCAAACTTAAATTTCATCTGACCCAGTCTGGTGAGAAGAGATACTACGGTAGAAAATCCAGGCATGAATCTCCGATATTACCTAACTAATCCTAAGAAACTCCAGATCTCAATTGAAAAGATAGGTCTAGGAAAATTCTTCACGACATCTATCTTTTGAGGATAGACCTATAGAGACATGGACAAGGAAAGCTATGGATTTCCACCATAATTCACACTTTAAAGACTTAACATACAATTGGTGATCTAGAAGGGTAATCTTTAAATAATTTTCATGAACTTCTTCATTCTTGGAATAAACTAGGATGTCATTGATAAATAAAATAATAAAGTAATCGACATAAGGCTTTATTACTCTATTGATAAAATCCATAAAAGTGACTGGGGTGTTTTCTATCCAAAATACATGACTACAAACTCGTAGTGACCATACTGATTTCTAAAGGAAGTCCTTGGGATATCACATTCCTAATCTTGAGTGAATTGTAAAAAAAACCTGATATCTATCTTAGAAAAGCAAACAACACCACTGAAATTAGTCAAATAAATTATCAATTCTAGGAATGGAATACTTGTTTTTGATGGTGAACTTTTTAAGCTGTCAGAAGTTTATACACATCCGGAGGGAAACGTCATTCCTACACACAAATAAGATAGGGCTTTCGGTAAAATACTAGGCCTGATAAACCCCTTGTCTAAAAGATCAACTAATCATTCATCAAGTTCTTTAAGATATGTTGGATCCATCCTAAAAGGAGGAATGGATATGAGTTGCATATCAAGAGAGAGATCCATCCCAAAGTCAAATCTCCTGGTCTTGTAGGATACTATGGAGATCATATGGGAAGACTATTGAAAATACTATAATGGATGGAACTAGATGTAATATGGGAGTCTCAGATTCAGAGACCTTAAATTTAACTATACGGTACATAAAACCTTTAGAGATCATATTCCTTGCCTTAAGTTTGGAGACAAAGCGACCCTTAGATACAATCTTCTACATTCCTCTCCTATAAACATAGTGTGAATAGGTAGAAAATAGGCTAATTTGGTCATTCTGTCCATAATCATCCAAATTGAATCTTTCTTCTTATGCGATAACCAAATAACAACATCCACATCGATGACTTTGTACTTTCAAGTAGGAATCCGAAATCTCTGCTTTCAAGTAGGAATCCGAAATCTCTGCATCTCTCCTATAGGCTTCTAATGTTCAACCTTCACTTGCTATGTATTCAATGATGTACACCTTCATCCCATTCCATAATAGGATACCCTAAAATATCTATACATTTTGGTGGAGCCTAAATGAATGGAATACTTAGAATTGTGGGCCTCAAACAAAACTTTATTTTTCAACTCATCAACATTGGGAACACAAAAGTGTCCTTTACATCACAACACACCATCTTCCCCTTTATGACAAAAGTTGTACATTCTGCCTACCCATAACACATTTCAACTGAATCAATTGGATCACTATCTTTTTTTCATTCACTTTAAACATTAAAGAAGACTTGGATGCATTTAGAACCAACATAGCACTATCATCAGCTTCAACCATACTGACGTCAAAATATGTAGGTCTGCATACATCTCTAGTAATCTCTTTCTTACCTTTCTCAACATGAGTCACACTACCAATAAAAACTCTACTGAGGGAATCAACTATGACATTGGCATTACTAGGGTGGTAAAGTACACTCATATCATAGTCTATTAGCAACCTAACCATATCCTATGATGAAGATTTAAATCCTTCTAATCAAATAAATACTCGAGTTTATTGTGGTCAGTGAAAAATCCACATAGACACCATACAGAAAATGACTCCACAACTTAAAATCAAAGACGATAACTTCCAACTCGAATTCATGATTCAGATAACTTTTCTCATGGACCATGAGCAACCTAGAAAACTATGCTATGCCCTTTTCATTCTCCATAAGGAAACAACCAAGACTAACTGAATAAGCATAGCAATAAACCATAAACCCTTTAGTACCCTCTCGCAGGGTCAACAGTAGAGCTAAAGACAACCTATCTTTAGATCACAAAAAAATTTCTTACAAGAATCAAACTATTCAAACTTAAATTTCATCTGACCCAGTCTGGTGAGAAGAGATACTACGGTAGAAAATCCAGGGATGAATCTCCGATATTACCTAACTAATCCTAAGAAACTCCAGATCTCAATCGAAAAGATGGGTCTAGGAAGATTCTTCATGACATCTATCTTTTGAGGATCGAACTATAGAGACATGGACAAGGAAAGCTATGGATTTCCACCATAATTCAAACATTAAAGACTTAACATACAATTGGTGATCTATAAGGGTCTAGAGAATAATCTTTAAATAATTTTCATGAACTTCTTCATTCTTGGAATAAACTAGGATGTCATCGATAAACAAAATAATGAAGTAATCGACATAAGGCTTTGTTACTCTATTCATAAAATCCATGAAAGTGAATGGGGAGTTTTCTATCCTAAATACATGACTACAAACTCGTAGTGACCATACCAATTTCTAAAGGAAGATATCACATTCCTAATCTTGAGCGAATTGTAAAAAAAACCTGATATCTATCTTAGAAAAGCAAACAACACCACTAAATTAGTCAAATAAATTATGAATTCTAGGAATGGAATACTTGTTTTTGATGGTGAACTTTTTAAGCTGTCAAAAGTTTATATACATACGGTGGGAAACATCATTCCTACACACAAATAAGATAGGGCTTCCAGTAAAATACTAGGCCTGATAAACCCCTTGTCTAAAAGATCAACTAACCGTTCATCAAGTTCTTTAAGTTATGTTGGATCTATCCTAAAAGGAGGAATGGATATGAGTTGCATATCAAGAGTGAGATCCATCCCAAAGTCAATCTCTTGGTCTTGTAGGATACTAGGGAGATCATATGGGAAGACTATTGAAAATACTATAATGGATGGAACTGGATGTAATATGAGAGTCTCAGATTTAGAGACCTTAAATTTAACTATACGGTACATAAAACCTTTAGAGATCATATTCCTTGCCTTAAGTTTGGAGACAATAAGAACTATTGAACTACCTCCCTACTCAAGGACTTCTCACCCAGAAACTGTAACTTAACTATTTGTGTTATGCAATAAATCAAGGAAAATCAAGAGTATAACCAATATATATCAAGGATGAAATCAAATTACACCATATCTAATCAAGTTTGATGAAGTGACTCTCCCAAGAACTGAAACTGGGCTATTTCAATAGACACTTTTGACAACTATGGAATCACCGACTAGAGTGGAAACTGAGAATGACTCTAAAATACAAATAGGACTAACCCCAAACTTCCTAGCAACATATAGCATAACAAAAAATAATGGATCCACTTAATCTAACAACACAAAGCAATTATTAGAAAAGACCGGCAACATACCAGTGATGACATCAGACAACTCCTCTTGGTCCTGGAGGGATCATAGATTATATAAATAATTTTGGTGTTGGATGCCACCAGTACTAGAAGTATAACCCTTTTGAATATTATAGACTGTAGGAGATGATGATGTTATAGACTGTGCCTTGCTCACATTCTGATTTCCTCTCCTTGAAATAGGGATATCCTTAATCCTATGACCCCAATGGCCACCACCATAACATCCATATAGTACGACCAAACACTACCCAAGATGATTCTTCCCAAACTGATTGCAAGTAGAAAAAGTCATGGTGTTGGTTTGAATGATACCCTACAACTTAGCCCCTAAGGGATTCCCTTTCTGAAATTTCTATCCTAGAAACTAGGAGATAGTGTACTAGATGAAGACAAAGTTGGTGTTAAGAAGCTCTACTGAGAATGAGGCTTATTTCCCCCATTTAACATCTATATACCCTGATATGACTGATTGAATTTGGCCAATTTATTTTGTCTCTAACTCTTTTTAAACTTTTCCTCCTCCATCTTCTGAGCATGTATTATGAGTTTTGTGATATTCATGTATCAGATAAACATAGTGGCCTTACACTATTTTTTCACCAAGACATTGATTCTGGAAACATACTTGCTCATACTATTCCTAGGATCAGCAACCATGTTAGGAAATACTTAGATATTTGCATAAAATTTAGGCCATATTCTTTCACAGTCATCGAACCCTGCCTAAGGTTCATGATTTCTTCAGCCTTAGCTTCTCTAGACTCCCTCAGAAAGAATTTGTCTAGGAAGGATTTGACAAATAACACATAAGTAATTAGAGCAACACAAGTACCCCTACACTCCTTCCATTGGGTGAACCGTAGGTGAGCCACATCCTTGAGATGGTAGGATGCAAACTCAACTCTTTCCACCCTCTAACTTGTATCACATCTAGAATCTTAACAATCTCATCTATAAAATTTTGAGGATCCTCCTCAACCACGGACCCAGTAATCACTGGAGGGCTCGTACTAAAGAGTCTCGAAATCTAGAAGAAACATTACCCATGATTGGGGTTGTAGGAGTGATAACTTGCTAGTTGAATTGAGCGGTGTCTGCCTGGGTCATTAACTGCATGATATCTCAAAACTCTACAATGATATCTTATTGAAGTTGAGCTGTTAAAGCTTGTGGGCTGTATTTTTGACAGGGGAACAAGGATTCCAGTTAACTAGGATCCTATAGATAGGTTGTCTACACGGAGGCATGATTATTAGAAAGGATACAACATGAATTAGCATACATTTTGAGTTAGACTCCATACCATGAGAGAAGACATAATGAAAGTTCGATTGTTTCCTAAATGCATGGTATCCTATTTATTATAAGTGTGTGATATTGTTTCCTAAATGTTAGGTAGCCTCTCCATTATAAGTGTAGCGCACAAAACACCAATAAAGGAGACTCTAGTAAATGCGGTCTCATACATATCCTAGGACACTTGGGATCTGAAACAAAGTTTGTCACGCCTCGTGGCTACCTCCTAGACGTGACAAACCCCCTATAACCTACAAGTGAGCCCCAAACAAGCCACAAGTATTTATTCATATACCTAATCATATAGTGGAATAAATGATAGATAACATAAATGTACTAGATATCATAAGAAGAAAATAGGGAATATACATGAGACAACCATAAAATGGGAAACCATACGAAAACTAACAGTACTTAATTATTTGTTCGAATCTCTATTAGAATAGGGAAAACTACTGAGACAACCCCTAAATAGTTCTTAAGATAAAAAAAATAAGCATAAAATATAAAGAACAACTTCTAGGTCCCCGACACTTTGAGGACTCACCAAGTTGTTCGACAAAATTCTACTACTAACCACGATGACAGGATGGGAAACTTGAATTTGTATGGCATAATAAGATGAAGCCAAAATGGGTTAGTACATAGGATATACTGGTATGAGAGTATGTAAAATAAACATGATAAATATCTTAAAGCTAGATGAACGACCTATGCAATGACCCAATATTATTAGTAAGCTAAAAAGTTCAAGACTTGTATTTAGTTTGTATGCACAAAAGTAAATCATGATTTACTGGTCCAAAGCATTTGTTTTAATCTTATGAGTCTTACACGTGATGTGGGAGTTTCATATAATAAATATAAATTATGATATGAGCTACGTAGAGTACGGTGTCTTAAATCCTCATTGAAAAAGGTCCAACGTCCTAGAAAGCACACTAGAAAAAAGCCTCTCTATACCTTCCACGACTAAGACAAACTTGTAAATTCTAAGATACGGATCCTTAACTAGTTTTAATCATCAAAATACTACCTTGGAAACACATTTACAAACTAACTTCTATTACATTTAAGTGAATGGAAAAATAGTTGCAGTTATAAATCAAGAATCCATCGATAGTTGGCTCATGGATTAATTACACTAAAATTGTTTTTACTCTCTATTTCAAAGAAGTAAAAATGATTTATGGTAGAGAGTCATTATGAAAAATGCTGCAATAGTTAAATGGAAGAGACTTCTAAAAAAATAATATTTGGAGTCTAAAAAATCTTGCTCATTTATTAAGTATTCAACGGATGAGCAAAAGAAACCAATGTGGTGTCAAATTTATTCTTGAAATTTCTTAATTATTTCAAGGATCAAGAGGAGAGGCATGCTATATAAGTTCCCAAACTATTTTTTCCTTTTCTTTACTTTTAACAAGCACTGTATCACTTGGTGTATACTGTTATATAAAAAAGAAAAGAAGGAAACCCGAGTGAGGCACAACATAAATAATAGAGAGTTCGCTGAGCTCCTAAAAGACTTAGTAAGCATTGTGAGAATATGCTGATCTCCTAACAAACTAAATAACAATATGTTGAGCTCCTAACAGAAATAATTAAGAGAATAAACTAAGCTCCTAATAGACTTGGTAGGACATTATGTATACATTCAGTTCTTGTATAAACGCAGTAGTTAGTGTGAGGCCAAGTTCTTTAATAGGCTTAGCATTTTTGGGATCGAGTTCTTGTCTAGGATCAATCATTTTGTAAAAGTTGTATCACTGTGTTATTGAAAAACTCATTTGATAAAGAGAAAAATACTGGAAATGCCTTGCAACCCAAGGGGGATACATTAAGGATCTTTTAAAGCCCCAACCGGTATAAAAATATCGTGCGTACATTTCCCTTTATACAATGTTTTTACATTGTATAGTCATCAAACTGCAGTAGCATTCAACTAGGTCTACAAGACATTTGACTAAGCAAAAATAAAAATTTGCATTTCACCTTATGTATTTTCAATTGGTATCAGAGCAAGGTCTCACTTTCATTTCCTAACCGCAAGTTAGTAAATATCATATATCAACATATTGCTGGAGCTTTATGGGAGCTTATGGATCAAGAGCACCTTATTTCAATGGGAAGCATTTCTCTCATTGGAAAATAAGAATGGAGACCTTTATTAAGTCTTATGAAGTTAAGGCTTGGGGATTTAAAAACATGGTGATTTCAAATTATTCATCACAGAAAATCAAATGTGATGGAACTACAAGTGAAATTATTCCATTATTAGATGATATTACAAAGCAGAAAATAGAGATTATTCAAATAATTTCCAAGACAAAGAACCTTCTCTATAAGTCTATCATTAGAGAGAAATATAAGGAGATGTCATGTTGTAAGATTGCAAATGGAATGTCAGATAAATTAAAAGTGATATATGAAGGAACTGACAAATTCAAATAAACAATTATTTGTCTACTAGCATGAGACTATTGGCTTTTTGAAATAAAGGAAGGAGAATCAATAGAAGAAATGTTCTCAAGATTTAGTAAAATCATTGGAGAACTGAAAGTTCCTAGCAAGATCTATCCAGTACAAGATCAAATTGAAAGTACTCTTAGGAGTCTTCTTCACAATGGCATGCTAAAGTTATAGCCATTAAAAGCATGAACATCAACAATCTCACCTATGATTAACCAGGAGAGATCTTGTTACTTTTGAGAAAATTCATTTAAATAAAAAGGGTCAAGATGAGTACAAAAAAAAAGTTATTGCATTCAAAGAAATTAAAGAGAAAATCGATGAAGAAAAGGAAATAGAAGAACATGAAGTACCTCTTATCACCAAATTTATGATAGCATGGCTTTGAAAAACACAATTTAACTAAGAAACAAGTCAAATTACTCTTTAGAAAGAAACAACTCAAATCAAACAAACAATAATGTTAAATGTTATGACTATGGAAAGTATGAACATTATGCTACAAATTATCCAGAATAAGAAATAAGTCTTATACGGATCACTCAAAAAATAAAGCATTTAGGAGTTGGAGCGATGAAGATATATTGGAAGATTATGAAATAAAACCATCAGACGTGTTTCATGGTTCTTAGAGAAACAACTAAGGTAAATTCATTTGCCTATGATAACTCTGATCCATCAAAAGAATTACTAGATCAAGTTATCACTTATTTAAATCATGTCTATAATGGCTTAAAAAATCTCCAAAAAGAAAAAAAGGAGTTACAAAATTAGAAGTAACTATAGTTGAAAGAGACTTTCTTGAAAAAGAGATTCTTGAACTCAAAACTGAGTTTCAAAGTAAGAAAAAGAAACTTCAAGCAGAGGATCCACTAAATCTAATCGGTCTACTATAAATAAAATACTGGTAATAAAAAGATTCATGATCTATTTTATTACTCAACTAGGAGAAGCAGTCTAATAGATGTTGCTAGGAAAGCCACCGATTATATATATGCTAGTAGCACATCCTTCAAAAGAAAAACTTATAATAAAAGTTTCCCCAATTCATGTTATTATTATGGAAAAATTATACTAGATTGCAAATTTCATTCCTCTTATCATCATAAATGGAATGGAAATAAAAAAAATATTAATAACACTAATCATAAAGCACCCAAGAAAGCTTGGATACAAAGAAGGAGATTAGTCTAACTTTGTTTTACAGTGTCCATGTGCTGAGCCTGAAATAACGCTATGACCTGAGCAAAATTTAAAGAAGAAACTGACCAAGTAGAAGCAGTTGAAAATGATGGACACTCATGAGAATATGGAGTCATTAGATGTCTCATAAAAAGTCTACTACAAATAAAAAATGTATGACGTTGAGTGATATTCAAAATAAATCTCTAACAAATGATATGGTAAGCCAGATTAAGGTACAACTTCCATTTTTTTAAAAATACCTAATTCTTCATTCAAGACTAGTTTTATAGCCTCAAGGCATGACTTTTGAGTTCTCCTATATCTGTTGTGATATTCTCTTAAATAATGAAGCATGCTAAATAATTGTTAAAAAAATTCTTAAGCTTATAGCTTAAAATTCTTATTATCCCATGATATATCTTTAACATGCAATTCAATTACCTAAATTTCTGCCACTCTTTTCAACTTTCTCAGTTCCTTAATATAATAATAGTTTTTTTATTTTAACTCTCAGTCAATACTAAAATGGTTCCATACCAAAATGTCTTTACCTCAACAGTAAGAAAAAGTCCTAGAAATTTTGATAAAGAGAAAATCTCTCCTTTCTTTTTGCCAATGTTTGATTCAAAAGAGTCTTCTCCAAGTCATTCCATAATCTTTCATGTTGGAAATCCTTATGCTAATTCTAAAAAGAAAGGTAACTCTCCTACTAAAAATCTCCCAGAGATTATTGATTTATGGGTCCCTAACCATGCTAATATATTCTTCCCTCTAAGTGACATAACTCTTATTCATAGAGAAATATTGGATCTTTATTTTCTGTTATTTATTTTTTAGAAAATTAAGGATGTGTTTATATTTCAAGGATGGGAGAATCTCTTCTCATCCTCTCCTTTTTAAGTCTTTGAGCCTCTAATTCGTCTTTTCTATTCAAATCCTCAGTCAACATGAAATAGTACATCTGAAATATTTATCACAGGGAAGCATAACTTTATTTGTAACATAATTTTTGAATACTTGTTTTCTATCAAATTTTATGGCCTTGTTCTAACTATAATAATTGATTGGCCTTTTGATCTTGACATATCCTTTGAACAAGAAAATAAATTTCTATCAATGGATAACTCCTACCAGCTTGAGCTTTTAAATCTACCCTTTAAGACTAGAGTTATTGTTCATATTATTGCTACTACTTTATTTCTTCATGTTGAGTCACTTTATACGTTATATTTTCATGACATTATCCTGACCTATGGTCTAGCTACCATTAAGAAATTCACTTGTCTTCTCTTATCATAAATCATATGATTGAAGTTGCTGCTGATCCTTCTTCTCTACCATATGGAATGATAATCTCTAAAATTATTGAAGAATATAATGTTGATCTTCGTGATATACCCTTTATCAATATCAAATAGTTTTACAACCCAAAAGAATTTGTTGACATAGCCTATGATCTCTAGGAAAAGTCACGTTTTTAAGAAAAAAGAATGTTTTTCTTATCCTCTCTAATGCCGTTGCTTGCTCTAAAAAATTATCTAGAGGTTTTGGAATGCTTTCTCTCATTGATGATGAAATAAAAACTTTTATTGGTTTATAGTTTCACATGGAACGTATTAAATACAACACTAAAATAACCTGTAATGATGTTGCAGAGTTTCTGTTGCTTATGGACTTTATGATAAAAGAAGCTGGTAAAATAGCTAGAATTATCGCAAATGGTGGAGAAAAAGTGATAGAAATGCTCTAGGATAAGTTTGATGCTTAAAATAAGCCACAGTACACACCATTGTATACCTAATTAGAGGAAATATTGTTGACCAAAAAGTACTCTAGACGATGATGTTTGTTTTCAGTTTATTTTTCTTAATACTTAATGAATGAATTTTCTGGCTTATCTTCATTTAATACTAGAGGAGCAAACTCTTTTTGATATATTCCAAAGGGAGAGAAAAATAATAATATATTTTGTAATTTTAACCACCTTTTGATTATGTTGCTTAGAGGAACATTGCAACTATGTAGGGGTAGTTGTGGAGAAATCAAACCTTTATTGTACAGGAAAGCATATATTTAGGGTGGAGGAACTACAATATGTTGTCATCCATAAAAATAGGAGATTGTTAGTGTGTACATTTCAATGGATGACATCAAATAGTTGTAGTAAAATCAGGGGTCCTGCAATAGCTGGCTCATAGATTAAGTACATTGGAATTGTTTTTACTCTCTAATTCAAAAAAGTAAAAATAAATTATGCAAGAGAGTCATTATGAAAAATTCTTTGAGAGATAAATGTTGTTACCCTAATGGAAGAGAATTTTCAAAAAGAGACTGGGTCTCCAACATTTGCTAATATATTAAGTCTTCAATGAATGAGAAAAATTTACCAATATGGTTTTCAAGGATCAATTCCCTTTAGTTTTTTTAACAGACAGTTCCCATATCTTTATAAGGAACCAGTCTTCAAGAGGAGAGGCATGCTCTATAATTCCTTAACTGTTTTTCTTTACTTAACCTTTAACAAGCATGGTATCACTTTATGTATACTTTTTATGTAGAAAATAAAGAAGGGTAAAAAATAGAGTGTTCTCTGAGCTCCTAATAAACTCGTTAAGAATTGTGAAAATACAATGAGTTCCTAACTACTCATTAATAATTTTGAGAATATGTTGAGCTCATAACAAACTCATTTAGAATTTAGAGAATAGTTGAGCTCCTAATAGGCTCATTATGATGTTGTGTATACATTGTGTTTTGTAAAGACTCAATAGTTAGTATAACTCTTATATCTTTGTAGGATTAACATAATTGGGATTGAGTTCTTGCGTAGGCTCAATCATTTTGTAAAATTTGTAACACTAAATTATTGGAAACTAAGTTAAGTAAGAGTAAAAAAGTGGAACCCTCTTGGAACTCAAGGGGGTTGGGTTAGTGCTCATTTTGATCCCCAACTAGTATATAAATATAATGTGTACATTTCCCTTTCTACACTATTCTTACATTGTATATTCAACAAACTACAATAACAGTCTACTGAGTCTGCAAGATGGTTGACTAAGGGAGCAGAAAACTTTGAAATTCACCCCTCCTTTTCTACTTTCAACTAATCCTCACTAATGGATTGAGTTATTACTTTTGGTGCTAAATAATCCTCCCAAAATATGCATATGCTCATATTCTTTGAAAGATTTTTGAAAGGGACATATCTAGATGCCCGTACTTTAAATCATATATGAACAAAAACTCCATAATTCCTTGGATTCTCTCACCAAGCTTGGTTAGTAATTCCTACTATGACAAAGTGATATGCATAGATAAGTTTCTAGGGAATTCAACACTTATCTTGGATTTTCTTGTAATAGAGCTAGAAATATAGAATCTTGATAAATTAGTTAATCATGCAGGTTGAGTAAAGTTCATGGAAAAATATGTAAATAACACTTGAAATCATAAAATATGTAAATCTCACATAATTGAAATCATGAGATCAATATACATGGAAATCATGAAATTCGAGGTTTGAACCCTGGAATCAAAGAAACCATAGTTCTTGTAAAAGTCCAATGTTTTGGGCATGAGAGTGGAAAGGACTCTCACTGAATACTCCCAAGCTAGTTAGAAGAACAAGCTTTGGTGAATTTCTTGAAGAATATGAAGGCTTGAAACATAAAGTTGAAAGCTTAAGTATGGTTTCTCCTTTCCTCGTTTTTCTGATTTTTGTAAGTATTATAAAATGAATAATTGGAGTTTTGGGTTTTTTAATAGGGGTAAAAAGTATTAAAATTACACGGGATGGTTCATTAAATAGGATATATTGTCCATAATGACCCTGAGAAAAATAGACTAGAACCGAACTAGGCATGTTCGACTGATGGTTCAACAGTTTCTTGCCATTTGATGAACCGTCAACTATTCCATCAACCCTAGGACCTTTTAATTGTACAAAGGGAGGGTTTCAAGGATGATTTAACGGTATCCAACCATATCACCAACCGTGGAATGGTCCATGAGGTCCTTTCATACTTAGACTATTTGAAAAACATAGGGCTAGTTCCACGGGATAGTTTACAATCCGTGAACAATAACAACGGATCATGAAGCAGTCCATGGACATTGGAAACTGGGATACCCCTAATAATAAGGTTTCTATGGTGGGCTCCACAATCAGTGGAACTGGTTTACAGGCCATGGGCTCATCCATAGAAACTGATCAGTTATAGATTTTCATGAAATTTTCCATCTTCTTTTGTTTAGTCTTAGAAATAATATAGGCTGGTCTCAAGGAGTTACACATCTTTTATGAAATAAGCTTAAGTTTTTGCAAAGACAAAACATCAATAATTTTTTGACAAGTTATTATGAAATGCTTGACCTTTATTAATGTAAGAAATATTAATGAAAACCTAAACAACAATAAAATAGGCTTAAACCTTGTAAACCCCATAAACATGTCTATGCTTAACAGAGATCACAATTTCATTATAATTCTATAAATATGATCATAAAAATTCACTCAATGGTAGAATAGTATAGACAGCAACTTAAGATTTACTTTATCTATGTCGTGTATGTCATGTTATATCATGTAAACACATGCAAACTCAATCATAACTATCAAGGAAGATAATAGAAGGAATATTTTCATCATCAGCAACATACGTGGGATCAACCCTAAAATCTAAGTT
The DNA here is from genome assembly GCA_039654485.1 of Withania somnifera. Lineage (NCBI taxonomy): Eukaryota > Viridiplantae > Streptophyta > Magnoliopsida > Solanales > Solanaceae > Withania > Withania somnifera. The sequence continues at coordinate 3,622 of JBDJHY010148207.1, read as the reverse complement.
CATAACTTGAACTAACACTGATAGAATATGGACACAAAGGAGAAGACAGCCTTTGTTGAAGTCCTACATACCTAGCCTAAAGATTATGGACTGAAACCAATGGAGGGTTTAGTGTTCTTAAAACCTTGGGAGATGAACCCTAATCTATCTTGAGATAAGGAAAAAATTAATTTTAATCTAAGTATGAATGAAATAGCTAATAAGGAAAATAAACTAAGGTTAGTATATATACACCCTTAAAATAAGCTCAAAATGTTGTGGTATTAGTACAAAAGAGTGAACTCCAAAAACATTGAGAAAAATGGGAAAATAAGCAAGAAAAATTCCATCGTAGGGTTTATGGATCATCAATTCAGGTGACGGACCAACAATTGGTCCATGAAACTTAGTACCAATTTTGATTCTCAGTGTAATAGAACCATAATATGTTTTTTGGTTCGTGAACTTAAACGATGGACCGTAGACTGGGTTGTTAAAACTTCCTTTTTTTATAATTTAGTGGAACAAGCAACGGATGAAACTATGGACCATAAACAACTATGTTATATTAGTGCTGTTTGACGGTGAGTTTCACATCCTTCCAACCTAGTTTACAGTCCGTGGACCTGATTGTGCACTTCAAAATTTTAGATTTTGTACTAACATTTTGGAATTAATCTGAACAATGTTTATGATATTTTTCTAAGGTGTTACAATATTTACCCCTTGAGATAATTCATGCTCTAATGAGGGTTTAATATAAAACTAAAGGGATTTGAGTACAAAAGCTGATTGACTAAATTTTGAACTTAAACATGGCATAAATTGAGTTATATTAAGCATGCAAAAGATACTAATTCAAACTCGAATGACATGCATGATACATTTACTGAGATGAAATAATCTAGCACGAACTGACAAATATAATATGAATGCACATAATAGGACTTATGTAGTTTTGACATACAACATGAAACTGATATGGGAAAATAGTTGAATGGAGAGGTTAATTACCTCATATTGAGCTGGTGTAAGGAGGAAACAAATGTGGGTATATAATAATCATTTCTTCCTCTGCTTCGATGTACCATCCTCAACTGATTGGTTTTTCCATAGAACTTTGACCAATGCTTCTTCTTTGTTTCTAAGCTTGCAAAACATGATGGTTTAAGATCTTTACTGGAAGCTCCTCATAGGTCAAGATGTATCTAATATCAATTCTCTCTTCTAGTACTACCAAATATGGGTCTCCTAAGAAATTTTCAGAATAGATATGTGGAAGGCCGGATGTATTGCTTCTAAGTTTGCTGAAAGGTCTAACTTATAAGCTACATTACCAGCCCTTCTCAATATCTTATAAAAACTAATATAACACAAACTAAGATTCCATTTTATACCAAACCTCTTTACTTCCTTCATAGGAGATACCTTCAGGAATATACAATCATTAACATTGAATTCAAAATCCCTCCTCCTTACATAGCATATGAGTTCTGCCTACTCTGAGATGTCCTCAATTTGTATCTCTGATAATATAAACTTTCTAAGTGGCATTATTAACTAACTATGGACCTGTGTTAGCTGCCTCACCAACCTAAAACCTCCAATGGGAGATCTATACCTCTTCCCATACAAAGCCTCAAACGAGGCCATCTAAATTCTAGAGTGATAGCTTTTTATTATATGCAAACTCTATCAAAGGAGAGTGGTCATACCAATTTATCTCTTGAAGTTAAATACATACGACCTCATCTTACCCTTTGTTTGGATGGTCCTCTCTGTCTGAACATCTGTCTATGGGTGGAAAGATATGCTGATATGAACATAGGGTACCAAAACCCTTCTGAAAAGACCTCCAAAACTAAGAGGTAAACTGCACCTATGTATGAAAAAATACACAATGGTACAACGTGAAACCTAACGATCTGCTGAAGATAAAGCCTCCCATAATCCTTTGATGAATAGCTGGAATGAACAGGCATGAAGTAAGATGACTTACTCATGCAATCTAATATCACCCATATCAATTTATGTTGGCTGTGAGTATGAGGTATACCTATGACAAAGTCCATGTTTATCCTCTACCACTTCCAGGATGGAATCCCAAAATTCTTTATTTTACCTATCAATATCTAATGCTTAACCATAACCTACTTGTAGTTACGACACTTATCAATATACTTGGCTATATCTCTCTTCATCGCATTCCATTAATAGATCTCTTTAAGATCTCTATACATCTTTATAGCACCAGGGTGAATAGAATACGTAGAACTATAAGCCTCAGGAAAGATCTTTTGCCTCAACCCATTAACACATGGAACACATAGACAACCCTGGTAACAAATAACACCATCTTTGGGATAAAATATACACCTTTTTCTTATGAACTATCCCTTTTAATTGAAATAAGATTGAATTAATGTCTTTATTTTCCTTCACCTAAACCACTAAGGATGACTTTGATGTGTTCGTAACCAACACACCCCATCATCAAAATTAACAAACTTAACCCCTAGGTGGTAATCCTATGACCTCTCTAGCTAAACTTGGGTTATACTACCCATAGACAATCTGCTGAGGGCCTCAACAACTACATTGATCCTTGCCTGGGTGATGCATCAAACTCATGTTAGAGTCTTTGGGAAACTCTAACAACTTTCTCTAACAAAGACTTAGGTCTTTCTAGATGAATACATACTGCAAGCTCTTATGGTTAGTTAACACATCTACATGTACACCATATAAATAATGCCTCTAAATTTTTATGGTAAAAACAACAACTTCTAGCTCAAGATCATTAGTAGGATAGTTGTTATTCTAAACTTTAAGGTTCCCAGAGGAATAAGATACAACCTTAATATTATTCATCAAGATACACCTAAGTCCAACCCGAGAAACATCAAAGTACACCATCCAACCCTCTGTTCCCTCTAGCAGGGTCAACACTAAAGCTAAAATCAAGTTGGTTTAAACTCCTAAAAAACTTTTAGACACTGATCAAACCATTCAAGCTTGACCTTTATTTGAGTCAACCTATTTAAGAGAGCATTTATAAATAAGAACATGGACAAATCTATGGTAGTAACTAGACTAGCCAATGAAGCTACATATATCGATTGAAGAGATGAGTCTAGGCTAGTTTCTGAATGCATATATTTTTTATGAATTGACTCAAGTACCCTCTTGGAAATAACATGACCTAATATGAAAATTGACCTTATGAAAAATTATCACTTAGAGAATTCAACATAGAGCTTAAGGTCTCTAAGTGTCTGAAAGATAAATCTATGTTGGTTTGCATGAACTTCCTAACTTATAAAGTACGTCAAAATGCCATCAATAAAGAAAATCATGAATAGGTCCAAGTATTTCTTGACAGCCCTATTCATGAGGTCGATGAAGGTTGCAAGAGAATTAGTCAAACCAAAAGCTATGACCAAGAACTCAAAATGGCCGTAATAGCTTTACAAATCTATTATAGGAATGTTACAATATCTAACCTTAAGATGATGGTAACCGTAAAAGTACAAAGAAGGGGGTTTGAATTTCAAATTTTTCTTTTCCCTTAGTCGACTATCTTATAGACTCAGTCAATTGTTATTATAGTTTGATGAATAACCAATGTAAATATAGTGCAGAA
>JBDJHY010148197.1:0-12959 GCA_039654485.1 Withania somnifera | reverse complement strand
TTTTTTTTCTTTTGGGTTGTTGGTATTGGTGCACCACTATTTGCTCTATTCCAAGGATAAGCTTATCTGCAGGTGACATGTAGATATTACCACAACTCGATTTATTGATCGGGATAGAGTAGTATCAGAGCTCTAGGGTTACTAGTGTCTATGGCAGTAGGAGCAACTATTTGGTAGAATTTTGCAGATCGATATGTAGACGTCCATATCCTATTTTTGTAAGGCTATAAGGCACGCTTTAGGAAAGCCCTTATTTCTTGATTCTTTAAGTGTGTGTATGGTCATTGTGTTGCTATCCCTCATTTTGTCTTTTCTCTTTCCAGATGATTAGAAACAGGCCCTCGGTGGGAACCAGTGATGTTTACCCGCCCATTTCAGGAATTTGAAAATCATGATCAAGAACTAATATACCATTTTATTAGACATAAAGTTTGGGAGTCGCCGAGGCTCCAACAGGGTTTACTGTCTTGTCGGTTCCACAGAGCACCATAATTCATTTAGGATTAGTTGTGGGGGGTCTTGAGAGAAGCATTGGTTGAGGATAAGTTTGTTTGGTTTCTAGCAAGGGTCTTTGACCATTGGTACTATGAAACATCTTCTAACAGGATGAGTAGACATATCCCTACATTGTATGATAAGAGATAAGAAAGGATATGGGTTTTCTGTAGAGAACTAGTTTGGCCTCTTCTAATGATGACAAAGCAGTTGGTACTATAAGGACAAACTCGTGAGTAGTTCTTTAGATTGTTGGTGGCCCTTAAAAGGGCTTTTAATGAGATCTACGGGGCTAATGGTTAGGACATTTACTGGGAAATGAAGTTTGGTTATGATCTATCTAGGGATTTGAGGTATAAACACCTTAGGGGTTCCTTTTAATATTTTATGGGTTCATACTTGAGGTCATGGATTTCCCCCTTCCCAGGGTTCTTTTGTTATACCAGCTAAGGTAGAGTAACCAGAGTTTGGTTCCGTCTATCGAGCTCCTCCTTTAAGTTCTCAAAATGATTCAAATGATACCTGATTTATGAGTGAGGGATATGGTAAACACTGATTTCAGTGGAAATAACAAATTCAGTTAGGCTAGTCTAGTCGGTTGGTTCAGATCTTTTCTCAGTTAGCCGATAGAGGCCTGGGTACTCAGAGTAGTCATCCTGTCAGGGGAACATCTTTAGGTTCGCAAGCTATAGTGGCTAGAGTAGTGTAGTGGGGTCCCAGTTAGAGTAAGACCAGGTCATTATATGTATGGTGAGCTAGGCCATTTTTCTAGAAAATATCTACAGTGCCAGGCCATGCAGTCAATAGTAATTTAAACTTCACCTTAGAAGCTAGTTAGAGAGAATGGTGGTATTAGTAGTTCTTTTTATGCTTGATTAGGGGTTGATATTTGGGCCAAGAAGTGCCCCGGTCTTTAATGCCTTAGTCAGGCTGGCTAGTAGAGTCTTCTAGCAATTCTTCTTATTTTGGTTTGTGTCCTTAGGACAAGGTGTTCAGGTAAGCCACTTTTAAGATCTAGATATGACGTTGCTTTATTTTACTCCCTAACCAGTTGTCTTATGTGACCTAATCATGATTTTGACTTATTATTTTTTTTTTCTTTATCTATGTTATCTGAGTGACCTTACCCTTATTGATGTGTATTGTAGACTAGGGTTAGGCCTTATCGTTAGCATTTGATGTTGTGGGCCTCCTTAATGTATTTATTTGGTGTCACCTGGGTTGTGAATTTTATTAGCATGCTGATTCTTATCATTTAGCCCAGGGAGGGGCCAACGAATCCTCTTCAACAGGTGGTCCTGCGATTTAGGGGATGAGTTCCCTAGTTAGGTGGGCCTTACAGTATCGCAACTGAGATTTGATCACCCTTACCTTGTCCTACACCAGGTGGTAGATGCTATTCGTAGGATCCCTTTGTCTCTCGTGTATGAGGAGGAAACTTTTTAGTGGTGGATTCTAGTAAGGGATTTGTGTTTGGACTATTTAATTTGTAGGTGTTGTAGGGTAGCAGAGTTTGAACTTCTATGATTAGTGGCCTTAGTGAAATTTGTCGGGCATAAGAAGGTTTCCCTGCTCTCCTAGTTACAGAAGAGTTTATTGAGATTATATCTTATTTGTGAACAGTGTATCTCAGTAGGTTGATAGGGTTCCTTAGGTACTTACCGGTTGAGATCCATCATATGTTCAAGTCAGGAGGTTAGTCCCTCTAGGGTTCCTATTGGAACTGCATGTTCGAGGTTTCTTCTTTCTTGTAGACAAATGCCCAATTACTTTATAAAGATCTTACCTAGGTACTCAGTAGCTCTAGATTCTATCCCGTGTTATCCATGACCTTTATTGGTCGTCTATAAGGTACCAGAGTGAGTAGTGTTTCTTAGTAATCGACTCTCTCTCTTCATGTTCATTTTTTTAGTTTTGGAGTGATTTCTATAGAGTTATCTTTACCTTTTTCCCATATAGGTTTAAATGTTGTTAGCTATAATCTCTTAGATTCCCTCGGTTGTGGTTTTATGTAATTAGTCTTTTTACCGTAATCATGTATCTATTCTGTTAGGAGACAATGCTTTTTTAGTAGTGGATCAAGGTTGTAATATCCTAAGGATTAGTATTAGTCATTTGATGTAGCCATGCAAGCTTGATGCTCGCAAATGGATATAGATGTGGTTCTTTTAGTAATTTCTTGTTTTTGGATCAGTGGTTGGCTTATACGAGGTTGTGATCCATTTTCGTGATTGTATTCCTTGTGTGAAAATCTAAAGAATTTCATGTTCTATGTTAATGGTACTTACCTTTAGAAGGTTATGAGTAGTTGGAGTTTATCCTTGTCTCGGTTTGTAATGATCACTAGTACAGGCATTTGGCTTTAAGATGACATGACATCTTTATTTTTTACACTATTTTGTTATGATGCGACGGTAGCTGAGCTTAAATTCCTGACTTGAGGCTACTATGAATGTATGGCTAGAATGACATAGTACTTGGTGTGATCATTTCCTGGTGTTTCAGATGTCTTTTTAGATCGATTCATTGTTGACAGGATTGATAAATTGGTTTTGATGATAGGAGTTCAAATAGTTTCCTTGGTTTTAGTAGACAAGGTTGACCACCATTTGTAGTACGTACTGTTCTTTGTTAAAGCTTGGTGTGAGTTGCCTTTTATGATGCTATTAGTAGATAATACTGAGAAGCTGTAGTTTCGGGGTCTAACCTATGGGGTTTCATTAGTTTTTGGTAGTACATTATGGATAGGCATTAGTCCTTTTAGTCGAAAGTTGGTGATTTGTTTCACACCATTCCTTGTGAGGCCTATTGTACCCAATATTCCATACACCTGGACATAGCGACGATGTGTAGAGGATCTTAGAACCTTCATGTTCGGCTATTCTTTAGGTTTTGTGAGATCCCAGTTCCAGTTTCTTCAAACAGCAATACCTAACTCACCTCTTGATTTGCCGAGGACAGTATTCACTATTTTAGTTCCATCCATGAACTGATAGCCAGTTTGAACAGATTATTTGGACACCTTAATATATATCGCAAGCTTGTGTTCTCAATTTTTGTAGTGGGTGAGGTTTATTGGTTTTAATAAAGCTTCAGACGACAACTGTTGATATTCTAATGTTAAGCTGATGTTGATTGGGGTTTTCTTTATGCTTGAACTGACAGCAAGTGAGGTACGAGTACCGTAGCGCAGGTGGCGTGTTACAACGGCTTTCTATTCATAAGTACGGGTAGGAGAAAATTATCATGGATGTTGTTATAGACTCCCCTGTACTTCTTGGAGTCATGATTGTACAGGGACCATCATGGATTGATTGGCCACATCCACTCACTTTTTACTGACTTCATCTATTTGGGATACAAAGAGATTTATTTCTTTGTATGTTAGAGATATTTTTTGTCTATACTGAGTGCTAGCCTACCAGATAGGGATCGTAGTCTACTTTATGTGTCTCGTAGACTACACAATGTTAGATAGGTACAATTGTAGATTTGAGTGCGTCGTTTCATCGACAGAAAGACAGGTAGACTAAAAAGACCATCCAAATACTCCAGTACAAGTTCTGGGCTTGTGTTTAGATTTCGGTGGTAATAGGGATCAACATTTTTCTAGGTTAGAGTTCTCCTAATGACAACTATCATCCTAGCATCCATATTGTACCATTTGAAGTTGTGTATTATAAGTATTGTCGATCACAAATTGATGGGTACAACAACATTGAGATTCGACCTTGGACATCTAATTTGATTCGAGATGCATCTGAGAAAGTCAAACTTGTGGGTCAAACTTCATATAATGCAGAGTATATAGGGGAGCCATGCATATTGGAGGATTTTCTTCTTAAATTTTGTACTAAGGATTTGATGATTGGTGGCTCAATTAGGGCAATACGAGATTATAGACAACTTAGTGGGGTTGCCTTCAGATTATATACCTACCTTCAGAGTTAGTGGCGGTGCACCCTATTCCGTCTTAGTGGCGGTGTACCCTATTCCATCCACATCTCTATGCATTGTTGTTAAATACCAAATTCATCCCTTTGTAATAAGTCAACTTGATCAGACGATTGGTTTGTTTATGTCTGGAACTTAAGGAAGCTAATAAGGAAAAAAGTAGACGGAATAGGTCCAGAATATTTTTGTTTTGGGAGTTCGTTGGTCGCATGGTAAAGTTGAGGAGTTTAGTGGGATGTTCAAAATAATCGTGCGAGTTTTCATGTTTTTATTGTTCCTACTTTGGGTACTCCTTCATTCTTAACTTTCACGGGTGAAAGTTTTTTTTAGTGGTGGATATTATAATGTCCCTCGGGGCCATTTACGTGATCCCTACAATTCCTCTGCATATTGAGCATTCTTGTAACTACCCCAAGTCTTTTGTGATTTTTTGGGATTGGTGGGTTGGTTCCCTAATAGTTTTTTGTTTTGTTTTATTTTCTTTAGAATTATACTTTCTTAGGCCTTACTCAGCTTATACCATCCCTCATTTCTTTTTCGTTTCTTCCAGTTGAGTCCCCAATATAGATTACATGAAATTTTCATATATGGATTGTCGGAATCATACTCTGTTTCCATTTCGTATGCCTTTTTGAAATTTTTTTAAAAACTCTATCAGGGAAGGACACGAGAACTAATTTATCAGCCAGCTGACCAATAAATCGGCCAGATGACACATTTATTGGTGTCTGATAAATTTTCCAAATGACTAATTTATCGGTCAGTCGGTGGCCTTTATATATATCCTTCTTCAGTAAGGATCTTCATTTTTCCACTTAATCCAACCATTTTCTCTTCTTTATCAGTGTATCTTTATGACTTTTAAAGGTATAATCCATGTTTTAATTCGTAGAAACTCATTATGGTGGTTCTACGATCATTTCACCAAGTAATTCTTTGTTTTATTTATTATATAAACTTTTTGGGCTATATCTTACATTTCTACCGTTAACTTAAGCCCAATTTTGGATTGTATGATGTATGAGTTGTGATCTACATTTTGGTATAAATATTTCCTTTTCCCAAGCTCTTAAGGTTTACGAACCTAATTTTAGTTTGAATTATTACCTCGCTATTTATATAGCAATATAGGTCTTGTTTTACTTATTTTGACACGAATTTTATGTTTTTGATAGCCTCACTCAATTCAGAGCTTCATACGTAATTTTTAAATATTTGGGCATGCTTCTCGAAGATATTTCCAGAATCGGGTAGGTTATAGTCTACTCTTTTTTCAGACTAGGTATTAGTATAGTATATGTACGGTAAGGTACCAGCTTAAGGCTAGGAGTACTAGTTTGCCCGGATATGCTTATACATCTGGCCTATGGCCTACTTAACTAGATTGTAGCATAACTACATACCCTTGTCTATATCATCCAATCCTCATGTTCAACACCGACTATGGAATATAATGTGGTTGTTGGAGGACTAACACCTTTGGTGCGTAATTATAATGCCCCAAATTCACCCCCTAGGCATCACCGGGAATCTTCCACTATTGGGTTTCCCCAATAGCTTAAGACGAAGCTCCTGGATAAATCATGCTCTAAGATACATTTGTAAGTGGAAGAATAACTCAGTAAAATCAATATAGTAGCTATGGTAGGACCATCTCACATAAGTCAATGAAGAAAAATAATAGAATAGAAAATAACTTAATATTAATTCTAACATATCTGTCCGAAAGCCAATAAGTAAAAAAAGTTGTAGGCTTCTTTGGACAAGTTCCAAGCAAACCATAGAGTCGTATTAAGACAAATTAAGTCTAATACTGGTATCTAAGAAAATATACAACTCAATAGATGACTCTAGTTTCCGAAGCATAGTAACTCACCACTGTCTCAAAATCTCAGAATGTAAACTTAGTAACCAGGAGTGGATGGAAGGTCACCTGAACCTACATGGATGAAGGCCATGTAGCTCAAAATAACTATCAGTACTTGAATTACTGACTAAGAAAGAAAGGTAAGAAGTAGTAGGTAAATGAAACATGTTGAAAGTAATTTATTAAATATATCAAGTTACTAAATCATGAATGGCTATGCAATGCATGATCAGTAATAATGCCAATCAATCCATGTCCAAATTTATGCAAATGTCAATAGTGAAACCAATGTAGTAAATGAATAAAATTAAATTATATCAAGTTAAAATATTAGTGTGCAATGTTCTATAATCGACATATAAGACCACATGAGCAGAAAGTGGAATCTAGCATACCCTTGCTGAGATGTATACATCGTCCCTCCACTAGCTAGTATCGTATATTGTGCCTAGTGGATCTAATTAGCAACTAACATAAATTACAGGTAAACTTAGCCTTTATTATATTTCAATCCTCTGCTTGTAACATAGTTTGGGATTAGTCCCTTGGTGTTAATACTACTCCCAAATATATTACTTCTAAATCAAATCATTAAATCAATGTCCTTGAAAACATTGCTCAATTTCATGTCCAACCTAAATGGGCGATAATTCTCATGTACAAGCATCAATGGGTAATATTCATATCAAATTTCTCAAGACTTTTTCATGTCAAGGAATTATTTCTTAGACTTAGATCATCATCAAGTCAAACTTGTCAAATTTCAATAGTAATGACTCGATAAAATCACGTGTATAGTAATTGATCAAATGCGCTTGCAAATATTTTCATTACACTTTCAAATTCCTTGTCAAATTGACCAAATAATTGTTTAACTAAATCATGCTTTAATGAATAATTATATGCAATAAAACTTGACAATAATCCTAAATAATAACCCCAAAATATAATGTCAAATAATGTAAAATTATTGATAGAAAAATCAATACTTTGATGCAATAAACCAAATAGGGTTCTTAGGCATAAGGGTGAAAGAAATCCCTTATGGATGATCTCGCTTAGCTGGAACATAGAAAACTTAAAGGATCTTGTAGAAAATCGAAGAAGAATCTTGAATTCCTTAGCAACTTGATGAACCCTAAATAGTTTGGCTTGAAAGAAAATAAACCTTCTTTTTTTTTTGTTGGTAATTTGGGGAGAATGAGAATTAAGGTAATGTTTTGATGGGTTGGGGCCATTTTCATTGTTACTGTTCTGGCTATTAGATCTGCTTGTCTAGGACTTGATCTTTGTACTAGTCCATAATAATCAAAGTCGAAGCGTTAAGGTTAACTTAGGTGTTTTACAAATTACCCACTAAAATTACCCACTTAGAAAGTGTCAAAACGTCATAGAAAAGTAGGAAAAAATTTGGGGAAAAGCCATAAAAGCCCCTGAGATTTTCGTAAAGTTTTTTGTGTTTATTTTCACGTTATGCGGCCGCATATTGATTTGTGCAGGAGAACAATTTGGTAGGCATGTTATAAATTTCTTCTTAAAAACCAGTGACTTCTAGGACAACTATTGCTATTGTGAGGTCGCACAATTTAGTTTATGGTCCGCATACTATGATAGTAGGTTCACTGCACTGTGTCAATTTATTAATATGGGCATATCTCCCTACTCTAAGTTCCAAATGACACACGGTTTATTGTGTTTGATCATAGACTCAATGAACTTTCTGTGGATAGGTCATGGGTTATTAGAGTCATTATAGATTGGGATATATGGTCGACTAAAGTTGGCTTATCTATAAAGAAACCTCAAAACAAGGAAATTATGAAGGGTCTTGAACTAAACATCGATTTTACGAGTTATTTATGAACTCTAATGACTTCCAACACTTAAAATATACTTAGGAAGCTCATAGGATCTGAACTTATGCACGATCATAGAACTATTCAAATTATAGATAAAGTTTTGGTGTGTTACATTATCTCCCTTGGGATCATTCGTCCTTGAATGAAGGACTTGGGCTAGTAATAAACTCACTACATGCAATGGGAACTTGCTTGACTTACATAAATAAAACATGAGGTGCAACATTACCTATATTTCAACAAATCCAAATGCATCTGACTTATTCGAGACCTATAAGTGGTGACAATACTAACATTGCAGAGTTAATCATGAAAGGACTCATATAGTGCCATTGACTACATGTTACATGCTATATGTGACTGAAATTTGGAAGAAAATCTTTACTGAGAGTCTATTACCTAAAATTGAAGTGGGACTGAGAGAAAAATAGATAAGGGTACTTTTGCGCCATATCCGCTTCAACTTCCCATATGGCATCGTCAGCTAACTAATTTTGCAAAAAAATTTTGACTGATACTATCTCTTTGTTTCTAATCTTGTGAACCTGTCTTTATAGAATCTAAACCTGGACTTCTTCATAAGTCATAGTGTCCTTGACACTGATGCTGTCCACTGGAAAAACAATCGAAGGATCTGAAAAACACTTTCTCAACATAGAGACGTGAAAAAACAGATGAACAAACTCTAACTCTGGTGGAAAATCAAGCTTATAAGAGTTATTACCAACCATATTGAAAATTTTATTTGGGAAAATAATACAGAGGATGAAACTTCCCTTCTTACCAAATCTCATGACTCTCATCATAGGATACACCTTCAAGAAAACCCAATCCTCGACATCAATTTTTAATTCTCTCCTCCTCACATTAGCATAATACTTTTTCCTACTCCGGGCAGTCTTCAATCTCTCCAGAAAGAGTTAGACCTTCTTAGTAGACTCAATCACCATGTCGGTCTCTAACAAGGCATTATAACTAACCTCTAACCAACAAATGGGGATCTACATCTCCTCCCATATAGAGCCTTAAATGGAGCCATCTTAAATCTAGCATGAAAGAAGTTACTATACACAAACTCTATCAATTAAAATGGTCCACTCAACTACCTTTGATGTCAACTGCATAATCCCTAAGCATATCTTCCAAGGTCTTAATAGTCTGCTCTGCCTGGCCATCTGTCTGTAGTGAAAAATAGTGCTAAGATGAACCTAAGATCCTAAACATTTCTAAAAAGACTTCCATAAATGTGATGTGAACTGAGTACCCCTATCTCTAAAGATGGACAAAAGCACTCGATGCAAAAGAATGATCACACAAATATACAACATACCTTAATCCTCTACAGATAACCAATCTTTACAGGTAAGAAAAGAATTGATTTAGTCATCTTATCCATAGTCACCCATATCGAATCATGATGACCCTTGGTTCTTAGAAAACCAGTTAGAAAATCCATATTTATCACTTCCTATTTCCAATAAGGTATTTCAAATAGCTACATCTTACCTCTGGGATTTCTATGCTTTGAATTCACTTGTTTACAATTAGGGAATCTAACTATGAACTCAACTATGTATACCTTCATTCCTTCTAACAAATATACTTCTTTCAAATCTTTATACATCTTAGTAGCACTCAGATGAATAGAGTACCAAGAGCTATGAGATTTTGCTTAAATCTTTTCTCTCAACTGATCAACATCCAGAACGCATAATCTTCCATTAAATCTGGGCATACCATCTCCCCCTTTGGAGTAAAATCTATCTTTATATCTACCCAAATAACTTATGTTCTTCAACTTAAGCAACCATGGGTCTCATCCTGCTTCTCTTTCACCCCATACACTAGGGAAGACTCAGAAGCATTCAAAACCAACATACTACAATCATCAACATCAACCAGCCTAACACCAAAGTTGGCCGACCTATGTACTTTCCTAGATAATTCCCTCTTCTACTTATTGACATGAGCAACACTACCCATAGACAATCTACTAAGGGTGTCTGCCACTACGTTGGCCTTGCTTGGTGGTACATAACAAACATATCATAATTCTTTAACAACTCTAACCACCTTATCAGAAAAAGATTCAAATGGTTTTAGTAAAACACATATTACAGGATCTTATGGTTTGTAAACATATCGATATGCATACCAAATAAATAATGTCTCTAGATTATTAAAGCAAAGACAACAACGGCTAACTCAAGGTCATGAGAGGGGTAGTTTTTTCCCAAGGACCTAAAGTTTCCTAGAAGCACAACAAAAAAATTGACAATGATGCATTAATACACAACCCAATCCAACCCTCGAAGTTTCACAATAAATAACAAAACCTTCTAAACCATCTGGCAAGGTAAGGAATAGGGATGTGGTTAGAGAAGTTTTCAACCTTGAGAAACTTTCTTTACACATACCTGACAATTCAAATTCACCTTTTTTTGAGTCAACTTAGTCAAGGAAGCGTCTATGGAAGAGAAGCACTGAATAAATATGGAGTAGTAACCAGCTAATCCTAGGAAACTACGAATATCAAAAGGAGAAGTGGGCCTGGGAAAATTTTAGACCACTTCTACTTTTTGGGAATCAACACGTATACCCTTACTAGAAATGACATGACCTAAGAATGAAAATGATCACAGATGCATAATTTGGCATATAGCTTATGGTCATGAAGAGTTTGGAGGATAATTTTCAAATGATTTTCATGATCTTTCTCACTTTTGGAATATACCAGAATATCATCAATGAAGACTATCACAGAAAAGTCTAAGCATTTCTTGAGGACTCTGTTCATGAGATTCATGAAAGCTGGGGAGCATTAGTTAAGCCAAATGACATAAGCATAAATTCAAAGTGGCCACAACATGTTCTAAAAGTTGTCTTAGGAATAGTTGACTCCCTAAACTTAAGTTGATGTTAGCCTGAATGAAGGTCAATTTTTTGAGAAATTACTAGCACCTTGCAATTGATCAAACAAGTCATCAATCCTGTGAAGAGGATATCTATTCTTGATTGGTACTTTGTTCAATTAGTGATAGTGATTGCACATCTGAGTGAGCCATCCTTCTTTTGCACGAATAAGATAGGGGCTCCTCATAGAGACACACTAGGGAGAATAAACTCCTTGTCTAAAAGACCAACTAATTGATCCTTAAGTTCTTTGAGTTTAGCAAGTTCCATTAAATATGGAGGAATGGAGATAGGCTGAGTACCAGGAATGAGATCTATCCCGAAGTATATCTGCTTACTAGGAGGAAATCCTGGTAGATCCTTAGGGAACATATCAACAAAATATCTAACAACTGGTATGGAATGAATGTCAGGAATTTTAGACTTGGAATCCTTTACACGAACCAAATGATAAATATATCCCTTGGAAATCATCTTTCTAGCCTTTAAATATGACATGAACTTACCCTTAGGAATGGTGACACTACCCTTCCATTCAATAATGGACTCACTAGGAAGCTGGAATCGGACAACTCTAGTCCTACAAGAATAGAGCCAATTCGTGAAAAGAATGACATCAAAATCTACCATAGCTAACTCGACTAAATCAGCAAGGAAGATTTCATCATAGACTGAAACAGGGTAATTATGATAGACTCTTTTAGATAGAATGGTATCACCTATTGGAGTAGTGACACAAAATGGCTCTAGGAGATTTTTGGGACTCCAAACTAATTAGCAGCATAAGGCGATATGAAGGATAGATTAGCACCACGTTCTAGAAATGCATATAGATCAATGTCGTAAACTATGAGCATACCTGGAACAATATCAGTAGACTACTCCTGCTCCTATCTAGACCCCAAGAACTCCCTCATCTTCTCACTACGATTCTCCCTAAAAAAAGAACCTATCAAGAAAGGCCTTCGAGAATTCATACCAAGAAGGAAGGGATATGCCATCAAGCCAATTTTTCTTCTGCTGCTCAGACAAATCTCTAACAATATCCCTAAGTTGATACAAGCATGAATAAAACCTTTCCACATAAGTCATCCTCATAATATCACAAACCCCCTTTAGTTCCTTAACTCTTATGGATCCTCTTCCACCTTAGAACCACTGAAATTGGGAGGTGTCATGAGAAGGAACTCCTTGATCCTTGATGATCTAGCATCATGAACAGCCTGAAAAACTGGTGCAGGGAATGCATGGTAAGTCTGAGCCATTGCTATTATTGTCTGAGCCATCATGTACATATTATCCTTAGCTCCTCATGACTAATATCTTCCCTAGGCTGTAGAGAAGGAACTGATGTAATTATAGGTAGGGACTAATTGGCTTGATAATTTTCTCGATAAGGAGGGATGATCAGAAATGCACAAGCATGAGTTAGATAGGAAATTATAGGAGTTAAACTTCAAAGCATGAAATAAGACATGAATAAAGGGAAACTTTTCCTAATCATTTAGTAGCCTCTAAGTTATAGGTATATGGCCATTCATACCCATAACAAAGAATCTACCTTATGTTGGCATTTAGATATCCTAGGACACACTCAACCTAGTGCTCTGATCCCAAGCTTGTAATGCCCCGGAGTCACCCCCTAAGATTCAAAGGGAATCCTCCACTAATGAGTTTCCCCAATAGCTTTAGACAAACCCTCCTGGATAAATCATTCTCTAATAGACACTCGTAAGTAGAAGAATAACTCAGTAATATCAATATAGTAGCTATGGTAGGACCATCTCATGAAAGTTTATAAAAGAAAATAACAGAATAGAAAATGACTCAATATCAATTCTAAAATATATTTCCGAAAGACACTATGTAAA
>JBDJHY010148168.1:0-12668 GCA_039654485.1 Withania somnifera | reverse complement strand
GCAAGGCTAGTGGTTAGGAGGTTTATCAGGAAACAAAGGTTGGTTATGATCTATCTCGAGATATGAGGTATTAATACCCTGGGGGTTTCTTAATATATATAGTGGGTTCAAACATGAGGCCATGGATTGCCCCTTCTTAGGGTTCTTGTGTCGTAGGAGCCATGATAAAGTAGCAGGAGTTTGGGTTCGGCCCATCCATCTCTTCCTTTGAGTTCTGGGAATGATTCTAGTGATACCTGATTTGTGAGGAGTGATATGATAAATAATGATTTCGGTGGAAATATCAGATTCAGTTGGGCTTGTCCAGTCAGTCAGTTGGATCTTTTGTTAGTCGGTTGGCAGAGGCTTGAATACTCAGAGTAGTCAGTCCGTCAAGGGTGTATCTTTAGGTTTGTAGGGCCGTAGTGGCCAGAGTACTTTATGGTCCTTTCTAGAGTAAGACCGATTCCGATTCATTATGAGTGTGGTGACTATGCTATTGGGCTATAGGGTGTCCGTAACATCGGTTATGCAGTCAAACGTAATTGCAACCTCACCTTAGCAGTAAGTTAGAGCGAATGGAGGTATTATCAGTTATTGTTATGCTTTCATGGGGCTTGATCTTTGAGCCAAGGAGTACCCTAGTCGGGGATGTCTTATTCAGGCTAGCCAGTAGAGTCTTTCATCTTTTCTTCGCCCTTAAGTGGTGGCCCTAGGGAAGGGTGTTTAGGTGAGCTACCTCTAGGATTTATTTATGATGCAGTTGTATTTCTTTCCCTTCGTAGTTAGTTTATATTGACTTTGGAGTGAATCTAACTTATTTCTTGATTGTTTTATTTGTGCTATCTCGAGTGACCTTACCCTTGTTGATGTGGTATTATAGACTAGGCTTAGGCCATACCGTTATCATATGATATTTTGGGCCTTTTCTATGTAATTACTTGGTAGCACATGGGTTGTGATTTTGATTGGTGAGCTAAGCCTTGTCTGTTATCCCAGGGAGGTGCCGGTGATTCCTTGTTAGGCTGTTTTCCTTTGATTCAGAGGTTGAGTTTCCTTATTTGGTGGGTCTTACAATATCCTAGCTGAGATTTGAGAACCTCACCTTGTCCTATCACGAGTGGTGGATGTTGTTCGTAGGATCCCTTTATTTTCTATGAATGAGGAAGGAGCTTTTTAGTGGTGGATCCCTGTAAGGGATTTGAGTTGTGTGGCTAGTTTAGCCTATTGGTGTTGTGCTATTAAAGATTTAGGCCATTTGTGATAGGTGGCCTTAGTGAGGTTCTCGGGAATGTGCAGGTTTCCCTACTCTCCCTGGATACGGGATTGTTTATTAATATTATACCTTGGTTGCGACCAATGTATCTCGGCGGTTGCTAGGGGGCCTTAGGCCCTTGAGGATTGAGGTTTACCTACTTTAGGTCAAACAGTTAGTCCCTCGGGAGTGTATATTAGCATTGCGTGTTTAAGATCCCTCCGTTCTTGCAGGAAGATTTCCTGTTATCCTATGGTGGCCTTGACCGACAGCAGCTATTCGATAACTCTAGATTATGATCTACTGTATCCATGACTTCCATTGAGTGGTTCTAGAGGACTAGAGTGAGTAGTTTTGTGAGTAAATAACTCTTTCTTTCTGCTTTTTTTCTTCGGTTCTGGAGTAATTTCCAAAGAGTTATCTTTACCCTTTGCCCATGGCAGGTTTAAAAGAGGTTGGCTATTATCTCTTGGGTTCCCTCAGTTGTGGTTGTATGTATTTAGTCCTTGTGCCACAGGCATGTATCTATTTTGGTAAACGATAGTGATCCTTTAGTAGTGGATGGAGGTTGTGGTATCCCAGGGGATTTCATACACCAAGTTATGTGATTTATCTCAACTATTAATCAGTTAATGCAACAATGCAGGCTTGTTCCTCATAAATGGATATGGATGTGGTTTTACTACTATTTCTTGTGTTTAGACCAGCGGTTGGTTTATATGAGGTTGTAATCCAGGTTCATGATTGTGTTTTTTATGTGAAAATCTGGTTGATTTTAGGTTCTGAGTTAGGGGCACTTAATGTTAAAGGGTTATTAGTAGTTGAGTTTATCTCTTTTCGTGGTTTGTAATGATCACTAGTTTAGGAATTCGGCTTTTGGGTGACACGAATGCTTGGGTTGTTACACCTTTCTATTATGAGATGACTCCAACTGAGCCTACAATCGTAATTTGAGAACTATTAGTGTATGGGTAGTATGATTAAGTACCTTACATTGATCATTTTCTTATGTTCCAAATGTATTTTTGGATTGATTCCTAGTTGATTTCACGATGGATAGGTTTATTTTAATGATCAAAGTTCTGAAGTTAACTTGGTTTTAGTTCCAAGCCAAGAGTAGGGTTGTCTTTGCAGACAAGGTCAACCGCTATTTGCGATACATACTGTTGTTGATTGCCGATTGGTATGAGTTGCCTTTTTGTGATGCTGTTAGTTGATTATGCCCCAGGATCTCGTAGTTTTGGGGTCTCTTCGGCAGGATTTTGTTAGTTTCTAACAGTACCTTATGGATAAGCATTGGTCCCTGTAGTCCAAGAATTGTTGACTTGTTTCAGACCATTCCTTGCGAGGCCCATTAGACCAAATTTTTCATATACTTGGGCATAGCGAAGATGTCTAGAGGATCATGTTACCTTCATGTTTGAATGATCATTTTCTTATGCGAGACACCAGTTCCAGTTATTTCAAACAAAGATACCTGATTCGCATCTTCATATACTGAGGACAGTATGTATTGGTTTTTCCAGCCACAGACTGATAGCCAGTGTGAGCAGATTATTCGGACACCTCAGGATACATCATGAGCTTGTGTCCTCAATCTTTGGTAATTGTTGATTCTGATATCTTTCCTTAACCTAGCTTCATATGAATACATTTACTATTCTGGTGTTTAGGTAATGCCATTCAAATTTTAATCCCGATGCTTGAACAGCCAGCAGGTAAGGTTTTAGCACCGCAGTCCAGATGGCATGTTACCGTGACTCCCTAGTTTTGAGTAGATCTGGGAGAAGATTATCATGAATTTTTTGTAGACCTCCTTATATTTATGGGGGTTGTGATTGTATATGGATCATCATGGATAGATACGCCAAATACGCTCACTTCCTACTGGCTTCATCTTCTTAGGATGTAGAGAGATTTACTGTGCAGTATGCTAGGAAGATTCTTCGTCTAAATGGGATGCTAGCCTATATTTTTTAGACATGGTTACCTAGTGTTATTCACAACTCTGGAGGACTTTGCAACAGGAGATGGGTACAACAATAACTTTACTATGACTTTTCACACATAGATAGACAGACACTCTGAGAAGACCATCCAGGTACTCCAGGACAAGTTTCGAGCTTGAATTTTGATTTTGATAGTACCAGAGATAAATATTTTGTATTAGCAGCATTTACGTACAAGAATTGAACGTATAGATAACCCTAGGTTGATTGAATATCTCCTTTACTTGATGTTTTCTATCCCCAAGTGCTGCTCTTCAATGAAAAATGCCATCCTAAGGCTATTATAGATGCCCAGATAAAAAAAACCAAACTATCCTCAACTAATCATGCAAGTTATAGACTTCTGCTACCCGACTGAACTAGGGATCACGACGTGATTCTAATCGTGATGGGCAAGCCATCACGTTGTGATCCCTATCGTGATAGGGTTCATTAGCCTGCATTTCTTCCCTACTCATTCCGTCTTGGCTTCTCGCTTGATCTACATTCGCCAAAGCTTCTAATATACCTGAAATAGCTAATCACATTGGTTAGTGATGCTAAACACGTAATTTGCTACAAAGATACTCAAAAAGCACATAATTATCCTCGAAACTAAGTTAAAACACGGGAATTAAATGGATTTTTGGCATATAAATATGCCTAAGATAATTTTCATAGCCTTCATTTCCTTAATATTTTTTTCTATCCCAACCCCTCTATCGAAGATTCATCAAGAGTCTCAAACTTGGAAAGAACCATTTGAGAAGTGATATCATAATTAAACCTACCTCGAAATCTATCAATTGCATTGCAGATATCTTCTTTGAAGTCACACTTCATGAGAAAGTTTTGAAATTCATCATAGTAATCCTCAACCTTCCGGTACCCTTGCTTGAAGTTATATATCTTGGTACGTAACTCTTGATAATAACTTGTGGATACATACTTTCACCTTATTATTGCCTTAAATCCATCCCCTTATGATGGGTGGTCATAGCCAAGGGCTCTAAATTTCTTCTATTGATAGTCCCACCATGTAAAGGAATAACCTTCGAGTTGGTCTATAACATAGATGGACTTATTAACCTCGGTCAATTCGTTGGTTTAGAAGATACTTTCACGTTCTGTCTCGCAATTGAGGTAAGAATCGTGGTAACTTTCCCCTTTAAATGTTGAAGAGTTACCTTAATATAATTAAGACCCATATCCCTTCAATCATTTCCTTCTCTGCCTCTTTGACCTTCTTGTTCTCTCCCTCTTTATTGGTTAGCTTGTGCCTTTTCTTCATAGTTCCAATCATTTTGCATCCCCCCTCCAGACTCCCGTTTTCCTTCATTCCTCTCTTTCTCTACCTTTTGGGGTGGTGGATCCTTGTGTGTGAGGTTTATATTTGGATAAGTGGAGCTTGGTAGGGTTTTGGAATCGGGGAGGGGCATGTTGGTTTCACGGGGCTTGATCTTAGGAATAAGCATTTCTAATGGATTTGTGTATGGATTGCTTTCTTGTAGGGATGTTATTTGGATGAGTAGGAAAGAACACTTGGTGAAAGGCTCCTGGTGTCATCGGTGATGATATGCTTTTCTATGTCCACTTGTCGTGTCTTGATTATAGGTTTAGGGAGTAGAAGTCGAAGAGATCACTCTTCCTTCCATCATCACCATACTTCTATCCATATTATCCACCCTACCATTCATATCATCTATGTTTTGATTCATGTTAACAAGCATGGATATGATGTTATCCAATGAGCTCCCTTTTATAGGAATTCGAGTTTCTCCTCCGTTGGCCATTATACCTAATAAATACACACAATAAAATAAACATGTTAGGTTAGTTAAACAACCTCACAACACTTAACTCTCTCACCTTGATGAGTTATTTTGTAAACGTCTTGCTCGAGGTTAATAAACGCGTGTTTACTCCTTTAATTCATCAGTCTTGATTGCATCCCTGGGTCAGAGTGCAATCTTATCGACAGTTCAACGGACAAAGCAATGACTGGCACTTGAAACAATAAGAAAACTATAAAATGAAATATAAAAACTCAAAAGAAAAGAACCATAAATAAACGAAATCAAGAACTAGTAATCACAAGTACGAATTAAGTACTAAGTGCTTACTAATTGATGAATCTAAGAGAAGGAACTAGAAATTTGGAAATGAGTGAATTAGAAAAGAATTTTCTATTTTTCAAATTGCATGGTTCGTCCAACGTTGAGCAGCCTGCCCACTTGATCGCCCGAATTCTAGAAGAGATCTATAGGGTGGCTGAATTTAGGCGAGCCACCCAGAGTTGCGCGAGATGTCTAACTATGTGGTCCAGAAGATTGTAGCTTGTACGTATGCAACTTTTCAAGGGTGACGTAATTTCTTCCAAGGATGATGTTTTGGGTCTCCCTCACCTAGTTCATACCATTTATGAAAATTTTGACACCTTTTGGAGACTTGGAAATAAGGGTTCTGGATCAAATGGTACTATCTGGTCTTCTTCTTCACTTGAAGGTTTAAAGATCACCAAGAACAACTTTTAAAAATTCAAAAATCCAAACCCAATCAAATAAATCTGAAAGTCAACAAATACTTAACCAAAACTTCCTTTAGGAAGGGGGAACATCACCCACTACTTTTTAAATTCAAACAACACCCAGATCAAAGACCCTCTTCTCTAGCTTTAAGGCTTCAAAACCCAACAATGGTAACTTACTCACAACAATCCGGATTGACGCAAAATTTGAGTTTTATACTCTATGAACTATAGGGAATACAATTCTAACGTCCAAATCTAAAAACAAATAGAAAGATTTTTGTAGAGATTTTTAATCAATTTTTTTTCTAGATGACAAAACCCAAGATTAGAATCATAGGAATTAATTCTTCTCTTGCATCTGATATCATATGATACAAATACAAAAGAAAAAACAAAACAACTATAGGAAATAACAATGAACTGAAAGATAGCTAGTGTGACACAACTGTAGGAAATCTAATAGAACTCAAGGGTGTATCAAACCAAAGAATCCATTCAATTGATCCGAGTCCGAGCATCAAAACTCTTATAAAGACCACAAGGAAATCCAATTCCCAAGAAACCAATGTTTCTACATACAATTAGCAACGAAAAGCTTACCAAAAGCTCACAACTCAACAAGAGTATTTGTAGTCAGTAATCATAAAAAAACTGATGGAAATAAACCCTACTTAGTCCTATAAATAGTCTAAGGAAATTATTACATATATATCATTCATGGGCTCTAATTAGACTAAGCAAGATGGGACGAAAATTGGAACAACCCGTTTGGAGCAAATCGGAACTCACCGGGCGGAAGCCCTTGGGCAGGCCTCCTGAGTTTTGGCAAGCCGCCCACTGTGTTGTCTAGGCTTGAGCAAGTCACCCATTGTTTCGTCCACCCAGGTAGTTCAATTCTCTGCAGATATCCCTCTTAGGAGAGCCGCCAAGGCCAGACGACCTTTCCCTTTGGCCGTCCAAAAATAAATGTCTGGGATTTGAATCCCCTTTTACTTCTTCCTCCTCTTTGGGCCCTTGAGTGCTCTTCCAAGCTATTCTTCATATAAGATTAGGTTCTTCCATCTTCAAAATGTCATGCAAAGTGTTTTTCTTCATGAGCAAGCTTTGTAATTCTTTGACTTGACTTCGTGTGAAAGATCCTATAGTAGGCATATGGGTGGGGATATCCATATCACTGTACTTTGTTTTTTCTCACGCCACTACAATTTCACCACACCTCTAACCACCAAAAATCACCGTATGATAACGTCGATGAGGATGACGATGATGAGATGAAAAGAGAAGTGACAAGGTAAATTATCACAAAAACATATGGTTATGATGTATGTATTTGTACCTCATTTATTATCTAGTCATAGTAAAGTATATTAATTTAGTATTAAAATCTAAAAGGAAAAAAGTATTATGAGTACTAACATAATTTCCAGTATTAATATCAGGTACAGGCTGATGAATGTTTGTGTTTAATTTAGTAATTTTATTAATAGAGATTCAATCCTTATTAATTCTGATCTTTTATTTTTTTTCAAAAAAAAATATATTTAATTATCTTTTCTATTGTTCGTTAATTCTAACAAAAAAAAATTATTTAAAATTTTCATTAGCCATTAACCCTTGAAGAGTATATAAACCTTCTTCATAGCGACCGATTCATATAATGGAGGTGTTAGCAGGATCCGTAGATTTCTTTTATGTTGAAACAAAATATTTGAGACAAATAAAATTAATGTTGAACGAAGTCTAAGGGAAAAATGGCATGTATATAAAAAATTAGAAATTAAAATTGATGTAGAATCATTTTATGTGCATAATGAGAATAATGTACAAAGAATAAAAAAATCTCTGTAATATTTACTCAAAGCGCATTAAATTAAAAATTTCAACAAACATCTATATTATTTAATTGTGAATCTTATTATTAATAGTCCGTTAAATATATCTTGGATCTAACTCAATTTAAAAGACTAGATTATGAGAGATGAACCACACAAAAAGATCAAACATCAATCCATATGAATCGGCATGGGAGAATTACCATCCCGTGGTCACACAAAATTGGATAGTTGGAGCATAAATAATATAAGATTGAGCCTGTCATTGATAAATATTAAATTGAAATGAGCCGAACGTTAATAAATCGTGATAAGAAAGAAAATATATTACATAAATTTTTCAAATACTCATATTATATTTACTTATTATTTTAAATAAATTATATAATATGCCACATATTAAAAATTCCATACCACTTGTCGTCTAGATACATTTAAATTCAATCTTATTTAGTTCAATTTAATTAGTACATAAACCCGAAATCTAAAAACCTAAAAGCATTTTCGCCGCACACAGCCGCCAGACACTCCAGTTCCTCTCTCCTCCTTTTCCCCCACTCTTCTCTTCGACCACCACTAGCCGAAATCCGAAGAAATTCATTGAAACCAATCTTCATTATTCTGTCACCTACTCTCTTCGTCTGTACATCACTGACGATGAAACTTCGTCCAAACCACCCCTAAATCGTCCTCCTTTTTCCTTTTCCCACCATCTTCTCGGACAAAAGCCCACCAAAAAAACTCTACCTTCGGCCAAATCTCCACTCCCCCACCTTAGCATTAATAGTCTAACCTAATAATTTTTTATACTTTATTTTTTCTCAAACAGCCACTACAATTTCACCGCACCTCTAACCACAAAAATCACCGGATGAGGATGACAATGATGAGATGAAGTGAGAAGTGACTCAGGTAAATTATCACAAAAAACGTATAGTTATGATGTATTTGTACCTCATTTATTATCTAGTCATAGAAAAAAATATTATAAGTACTAACATAAATTTCAGTATTAATATCAGGTACGGTGAATGTTTGTGTTTAATTTAGTGATTTTGTTAATAGAGATTCAGTACTTAGTAATTCTGATCTTTTACTCTTGTACAAAAAATTATTTATTATTTATCTTTTCTATTGTTCGTTAATTCTAATCCAAAAAAAAAAAAATCATTTAAATTTTTTATTTGCCATTAACCCTTGAACTTCATGATCCATACATGGGAGGTCCGTAGAATTTTTTTGTGTTAAAACAAAATTTATTTGAAACAAATATAATTAATGTTGAATGAAAGTATATATAAAAGAATTTTTATTTATTATCATTAGTCTAATTTATTTCAAATAAATCTCCTTTTAGTACGTAAGAGGTCTAAGGGAAAAAATGGCATGTATGTAAAATTACAAGAAAAAAAGTAGGTATTAAAAAAAAATAGTTTGGGGTACTAAAACTCTGACGGGAAAGAATTCGACCACAAAGGTTTTAAATCTTGAAAATAGCATCTTGCAGAAATACAAAAATACAAACTAAGATTGTGCACAATAGACTCTTATGGTCAAACACTTTCTCAAATCCTGCGTTTTAGTGAACCGAACTGTGTTTTTTTAATGCTTACTTTTTTTTCTTGTCATTTATATAGACATGCCTTTTTCTTTAAGACTTTACCTATTAAAATGATATTTATTTGAAATATATTAAATTAGTGATAATGATTCGTTATCAGTAATTTGATTTTTTCAAATACACTTTATTTCTACACGAAAGAAATCTCCATCCATCAGTCCATTGTACGCATCAGTTGCCATGAAGAAGTTTCATATCCTCTTCAAGGGCTAATGGCATGAAAATTTAAAGTAGGATTTTTTTTAGAATAAAAAAACAGCAGAAAAGATAAACAATAAATATATTTCATTCTACAAAAAAGATTAAAAGATCAGAATTAATAAGGATTAAATTTCTGCTAATAAAAAAATTACTAAAACTGAATATAGACACTCATCAGCCAGTACCTAATATTGATATTGGAGATTATATTAGTACTTATAATAGTTTATCCTTTTCAAATTTTAATATGAAGCTAACCTAATTTATTTTGATTAGATAATTAACCAGGTAAAATGCACCATAATTACATATTCGTCCTCGTCATTGCTCTTATCAGTATCATTATCATATTAATATTTTTATTTATAATAATTAAATAAAATTTAATGATCAAATATGATTATACATATATAATAGCACCTTTCTGTGGTAGTCATGAATTTTCCGAACAACTGCTGCCACCTCTGAGGGATTTAACTGTACAAAAAGTTTGACATACTTTATACTGATATTTTATATTTTTAAAAATTAGAATATATTAATTGATTGTGTTACTTAAATTGCGAATCCATCAAAAATAATTTTTTTACCTTTATGAAAAAAGAAATAAGATAGCATATAATATTATCTTCTTAAACCTTTCTCTTGGAACTACATTGATATTATGGTGTTGTTGGAATATATAATTAAAACTACAATTCACATGTACATTTCTTTCACGAAAGACGTAAACTATTGATTGCAGACTTGCACTCTTTTTCAATTTTACAAAGATAATTCTTGGAAATGATTAATGTTAGATTTCGGTCTAATATGTACTTATTTATTGTTTATCTTATAGATAAAATATCAAATTATTAATCAATATTTATAATAACTTATAAATTTAGACTGTGGTCCAACACTTTCTTCAAAAAAAAAAATTAAATTTGTGTCCAAAAGTGAATCTTACATTGTGACATAAACATAAATGGCTATAAAAAAAGTTATTTACTTTCACAGTTGTCCCAAGAACGAAATGATCGGCAAAAAATATGCCTTGGAAATGTGATTGAAAAGAAGGCAAGTGAACAAAAGAGGCTCGCGCAATGTTGGTTGAGAACCTCCACCATCAATCAATAGGTCAATTGATTCTTAAATGATCACTCAACTAATAAGTATTAATGAAATGACTTTATTTTTGTAGTATCAACGTTATCTTTATATCTCCCTCATCTAGCGAGATTCAAGAAATTTAGAAAGAGGATCATGGCAATATCAGAAAGTAACTTTCTTTCCTGATTCCAATTTTTTTTAATGAAGAATATGACTTTTTGAGATAATAATTATTAGTTAATGACCAAATGAAAACATGAGCTTCAGTACTAATAGAAAAATAGTCTTATTAACAATGAATAATAATAAAAATACTTAAACCGATTGGTTATCAAATGGGCTTTTATTCCACGAGCAGAACACCAAAGGTGTAAAATATGGCTTTCAAATTAAATTTCAAATTAGTGGATGCTGCCAAAGGAAGTGGCGATGCCATACGCAAAAAAGAAAAGACTCAAAAATAGCAGAGGCAAACAGAGTTTCTGCACATTTTCGTATCCATAAACAGGATCTATACATCTCGACGAAAAAAAATTGAAACTTCCTATTTGTTGAGTGTTCAAGTCACGCTGGAAGGTAAACCAGAACACTATTGACGGGGTGGGGTTGAAAATATGAGTAGTCGATTGAGTTGATGGGACAAGAGGCCCAATGATTTCAAGACTATAACTAGACAGACCTACAGTGGCAAAAGAGAGCCCACTTTGTTAGCAAGTGGTGTTCAAGGTACGGATCCGTAACACCACACATTAACACTTTTAAGCCTCAAAAAACATTGTGGTTTTTCTCAAATTTCTATGGCGGAAAAAGAAAATGAGTGTTTCAAACAAGGGTAGGTTTCAAACAAGAGACCTATATAATATGGTTCACGAGAATTCAATAGCATTTTTTCAAATTATGAATATATATTAAGAAATTTATTAAATATTTAAATGTGAATCCAACTATTACTATAATATTACTTGTAGTCATGTAGGAACTACATAAAGACTTCATGAATGTGGTGATTAAGCCAGAGCCATAGACTGATCATGATACAAGAGGTGTTTTCACTAGACACGAAATTCAATTCCACACTCCTACTGAGTCGGCAAACGTAAAGATTTACATTCATTAGCTTATTGCCGGCTATGACTCTTGACTCATCATCCATAGGCAGGTTTGGACTCTTGCACAATTTTTTTAGCAGCTGATTCGATGCAAGCAGGGGTGGATCTAATAAGTTAACAAGGAGTTTACAAGAGTGCCTTCGATAAAAAATTATATTATAGATATTTTTAATACATATAAAAAATTTAAACCACCTTAAAGACTAATTCCAACCCCTTAAATAAAAATCGTAGATGAACCACTGCAGGCAAGACAAGGTCAAAATGTTTCCTCTAATCATTTGATGGGATAAATGCATTACCTGTGTGGTACTGTAAGGACTAGTCCAATGATTGGCTTGTTGGGCCATAAATTTAATGATTGGGCTTATTTGGGCCCAGAGTTGGGTGGTTGGATAATGTGACAAATGGATTGTCTGTACGGACATCCAATTCTATGAGGAGGAGTGGTTTATGGTCCACTAATAATATGTGGAAGTTATTTTTTTGGTAAGAAAAAGACATATGTGGTTGGATCGTATAATTATTGGATCAATTTTTTTTAAAATGCTGGCCTTTTCAATTTTCCGAATTGAGTACTGTAAGATTGATAATATAACATATAAGATTGGTTGTCTAAAATGTAACGCTATTTTGATTTAAATTGTAACGATTTTAAAAGATCATTGTTTCTATTTTATGGAAGCGTTAGAAGTTTGTAATATTTGACATTTGTTTGATTCTTTTTTTTTTTTCTTTTTTAAAGAAGTGTTTGAAACCTTTTGTTTTGTTTGATTTTGAAAATCGTAATGTTTTGGAAAAATTGCTAACGTCTCTTACAAAGATTGCAAATTCTATGTTTGGCAGTTCTGCAATCATTTGATGTGCCCTAAAATCATTGGCTGTGTGTTTCTAAATTCAGAGTGCCTTTTGATCCTTCACCACAAACGTAACCATAAGTGTGTATACTTGTGTGTTGTTATTTCATGCACGTCTTTTTAATAAGTCAAGAAGTTTACAAGTTTTCCTTGGCCTACTAAAGCAAAGACATTATGTGTAAACGTAGCAAATGTAAGGCA
>JBDJHY010148157.1:0-12961 GCA_039654485.1 Withania somnifera | reverse complement strand
AATGGACAGCTTGGGTTTATGACAAACCCTAGAGTCACAAAGAAGGGTTAATGCCATATTCTATAGAATTCTTTTATTCAATGAGATTTTCATCAGTCTTCGTTATGAATATAAGTTAATTACTAGTAGAACCAATAAAAAATAATTGAACACCCCCCTATAATTGACACAAAAAGTATCTAATCACATGATCATATAGACGCCGTTACCCTTGACTGTAGTAATAAATTTGTTCACAAAAGAAGTATTAAGATTTAAGAGTTAGGCTTCTCTTCATATTGGGATTCTCAAAGGAGGACGAGGAAACAGGAAGGAAGGCTTCTTAACCTAAAAGTTATTCCCATTTATTTTCAAAAGGTATGCAAATTAAAGATTCATTTCTTTGGAACCTAGCATACATACTTAGTAACATTTATTAGTTTGCCTAACTTTCTCTTTTGACAATTGTCATTTTTACTAATTATATATTCTTTCTATTTTAAAATTGCTTGTTCTATATCTCCTCTTAATTATACCACATGAAAAGAAATTTCATTAGTGAAAACGTCAAATTAAGCATCTTTATGATCTACGTTTTTTGTCTTTTCATTGGGAGTACAAAAGCAGAAACGGAGCCATTGCATTTTACAAGAAATGTAAAACACTCCCCCAAAAAAGTTAGAACTAGCTAAATAGTTTAGTCGCTAATCTGTGAAAATAGATTTTTTTTTTCTTGATAATTTCGTTAATTCATTATTAAATAGAATTAGTGGTAAATTTTTCTCTTTAACTACATAATTTATTCATCGTTAATTTCTATTCTTTTAACCATGAAAGAAATTCAAATTCAAACATGTGACTAAGAATCAGTCCAAAAATGGATCTCTAGCGAACTTTGTCAAATCCCTATAGTGAGAATTAAGGAGAATAAAAAATAATTGAAAAATATTCATATCTTGAATGTGAGTTTGACTACTTTCTTTAAACTTTCTTTATGTTCCTTGAATATTTCCTCTGGTCGGTTGATTTCGTGGCCTTTTGTCGATCAATATGCATAAGTTAATTAGCCAATCAACAAAAAGTTCAACGAAAATAAGATCTTCAATATATTCCACATTCTTTCTATGCCATGCTAATAGAAAATTTTGATTCTCACCTTAAATTCTAACACAATTTCCACGAAAACACTCAAGAGATTGATTCTTTTTAATTATCTGTTTAATTATTATTAAAATTGGATATGTGGCCGAGTGATGATGGAAACGACAGAAAATAATGGAAAGATGAGTTATGCAAACATGTACTAACGTTTTAAAAAACAAAGGACAAGAAGCTGCTGGTTTTTCTCATGCAGTTGGTTAGGTTTTCAGGGCCTGCTAGTTTAGTTGCAATTTTAATTTCAAGGGGCATTATGTAAAGGTATTAAGGTGAGTTAATTTCTACTCTTTATTAGGTCATCTTGACTTTATGTTTCTTAATTAATTAACACACAAGAATGTGACTTAGTGATCAATAAAGTAAGTTGACACAAAACCATCACTTTCTCCGTTCACATTTGCTTATCCGATTTGGACTTTGCACGCCTATTAGAATATCTCATGAAAGAACACCATGATTATAAAAAAGAAATAGAACTACCAAAGGAAGTGGTTTTGTGACTGCTCATCCTTTAATCAGAGGTCTTGGGTTTGATACTTGATTAACTGAATGGATCACAGGTTATTGCTCCAGCGTTTGATTTCTTTGATTTTCCCTCTCAGGTTTGGCTCTAGTCTCTTGGGATGTCTTGGGTTTGATACCTGAGTATGACAAACTCTTTGTAGTGAGTGTTTTTCCTGAATGAATTTTATGCGGCCCAAATTCTAATTAGTTAAGCTTCCATACGAGTACCACATATTAATGAAAAAAAAATAAGATTATCAGAAAAGAAAAATTTACTAAAGGCGGTATCTAGAAGTGAAGATGTTTAAAGTGTAAAGCACTTTTAATTTGGAGAAATAATTAATGAAAAAGAGTGTACTTTTAAAGGTCTACATTTTAAAATGAGGACAATTCTTGGTGGTTGAAGCTTGACATACAAGGAAAATGAAAAGTTGGCGGTGCAAAATCTGAATGAAATTAAGGTAGAATTCATGAATAGGGCAACTAATGAATTAAAAGTCCCAATAGAAACAACAATGTTTAATTTAATGTGGTCACTGGTCTCCTCTTTGCTAATTAAGGACGACTTGTTTTAGAATTGGACGTTATGCACGATAAGACGTTGTTTACATTATTTATTTGAAACTTAATCCATTATTTATATTATAATAATGAGATACAATAATATCAAAATTAAATAATATTCATTACGAAACACGAAATAAAATAATTTTGTAGAATGTAGAGGAAATATTATCCTCATCTCCTCAACCGAACAATCCCTAAGGTTATTATGGTAACTGCAAAAGGAAAACATATACAGCAAGGTTACTACTACCAAGGCAGTAAAAACCAAGTATACTTCCAAAAATGAATAGTTGCAGTTTTCACCTTGTACAGAGAGGAATGTATTTATTTAAAGAAAGTTTTTGCAATTGTCAGTAAGGGTGATATTGATTGGAAAAGATTCTATCTAATTTAGAAATCCCACAGATTTCTAACAACTTGTGTGAGCAAACTTCCCATATACTTCTTTGGAGCCTTATAAGTGGGAAGCTAAAGTTAGTAGCTATCTAAGAATCAAAGTGAATTTGGTAAAATTGAGACTTATTCTACTTCTTGTTACAACGACGACACCAAAAATTGGTGTTAGATTTGCAAACTAAGAAGTAAATCAATTCTTTCTACAAATTATTGGTTTAATTTCAATGGCTGCAAGTGTTCTACTTGTGCAAACTTGCTATACGTTGATTTTCTTAGGATATTGATCCCTAGCTAGAGACAAGTTACCTTTTAAGTAATTTGTAACCTAAGGCTACGGGGTCGTACGGTATGCTGCTGGAGCCTGGACAAGCATAAATAGTCAGATTAAAATTTAGTACTGCTTAATTTATCACTTGTTTGGTTTAAGCATGAGATAAATTTTATCAAAATTCATACTTTAGTATCAAAATAAGTTATCCTTGTCAGAGGTGGAATAACAGTACCGAAATTAGTTATCCCTAAATAAAATAATGAAAATAATAAAAGTATCTCTAAGGACCATTAAACCCTTTTTTCTTTAAATTAAATGAAGGATATTTTTATAAATAAATAATTTCTTCTTAAAAATTATGCTATGCATATTATTTTTAATCGAACAAATGAAACAATCAATACAAATTAATATCAGAATATCTAATCTCAACATAACTTATATTCAAACCAAACGAACCCTATAGGTTAAAAGATAACGACTTCTCTCCTTGTACAATCATGTTAAAGTTTATGAGCACAAGAAAAGCATTATAATTATGAAGAATAGAATTAGTTCAGTTTACTCGTTTATTACTCGTTTTTATTATCTTTTGAGTTTTAATAGGAGTTGTCAAATTTGTGCGTTGTATGTGAACTTGAAGGTATATGATGCCATTAATGTGAAGTATCTAAGATTTGAACTGAATAAAAGTAAATGTAGCGAGCTGAACAAGAAACCTTTTGTCTCCATCGTTTGTCAAGTCTGCCAAATTGCTTTCATGTCATGAACTAGTTATAAAGTGAACGACGAATAATTGAAACTAACCAATGAAGAAATATATATATATATATATATATATAATTCTACGAGCTATTAACTAATGTGCGAAATTATCATATTTAAATAAAGCAAAGTTCTTGAATAATTGTTAAAAGTTTGGAAATTTCTCCTTAGTCCTATATTCACTTTGATCATATGATATCCCAAAAAATAATAACCCAGTTTTCTTTTTTGGTAGTAAAATTTCCAAATTCCATCAATCGAGTATTTTGAGAAACAATTAGCTGTCATCTAAATAAGGACCATAACCTAAGGTCTAGATTAGAAATTTGAAATGGCTAGGTGTGCAAAATCTTTTAGTTAGGTAATGCGCAAGAACTTAAAAGGAAATAAAGGGTTCTTTACATGCAAAATGTTAAAGACTACTACTATTCTTTGTCGCATGTATTTCTTTTCGCAGAGTTAAGTATATATTTCTCGAGGCTTTTGAGACTAGTGATTAATCATGTAAATTAAGAATCATAAGATTTGAAATATAAATTTTAACAGAAATAAAAAAAAATATGAATGATTTTTTTTTATTTTTACTAACTTTTGTGAACAAAATTACATAATATCTATCAAGACATATCTTAAAATTAGTGGAGACATACACAAATTATTATGAACACCATAATTTTAAAAAATATTTATATTTCCCAGATGAATTTTCAATTGATGAGGCAAAGAAAGTTACATATACACTCCGCAACCTTTTCTAATATATCTCAACAACACAGCTTCAGTTTAAAAAATTTAGCACTTAGTTTTCAGAAATTCAAATTATAGTGAACCTTCACTAACATTTTGGAATGTTCTTAAAATTAAATAGGAATTTCATCTACTCGATTTGTTTTTTTTTTTTTTAAATATAGATTAGTCAATTGGCTCTTGAGTCTTGACAATTGAAAAGTGCCAAAAAGATTAGGAAAACAAAAAGAAAAGAATATCATTAGCTGAAAAGGCAACATAACTTTTTAGTCGGTTAGATGCATTCTTCCTAAAATCAAATTGAATTACAAGAATTTAATTAGCATCATTAGCTCCTCTTAATAGTTAACTGTTCACATTAGCAGATACATTAAATCCAAACCAAGATTACCAAAATACTCTAATTAAGCACTTACCAGAATAATAGCACCCACTTCTCCAACCCTATCCCCCCTCTTTCCAAAAAAAGTTTCTTTTAAGGGGCGGGGAGTTGTACTATGGCAAAAATTACTAACACTTTATGTTTATATTAAATTATATAATTTCATCTTAATTTATATAATATTTTTGCGTTTTATGATTCTTATCATGTGGACTTCGGACCTACACTGTAAAATATAAATTTTGTTTATCATATTGACGTGAGACGAGTTACAATATATAGGATTTTCGTGATGTTTTTAAATATTCTGAATTTTAATATTAAATTAAATTAATTTAATTCTATTTATATTTAAAAGTTAGTCAAATTAACTCTAAAAAAAATAAATTAACTCTAAAAAAAAAATAGTGAAACATAAATTAAGACAAAAAAAAGTACTAATTTATTATATTAAGTTATAAAATAAAGTAATTAGGATATAAATACGTGTCATATACTCATTAAATTAGGATAAATATTGGATATGAGTAAATTTTTAGAAAATATTTAATATACAGATTAAATTATTCTAAAATTATAGACCTAATTAAAATTTTTGAACTAACTTATCCCAAGCGAGAAATGCAATAAAATAACTTAGGTTAGACAAAATGAGGTGGGTATCCTATAATTAAGCATGAAATAAAATTTATATTATATTTAATTAACGATATAAAAATAAATTAATAAAAAATTTATAATTATAAAATATCTCACTTTATTTCGAATTTTTCTTTTTTTTTTAAAAAAAAACCCCTTGAATTACTAGTCCGACGCATAGCTGAGTCGTCTTAAGGACACAAGAGGCGGAAAAAGTGTGGTTCCTTCGTCCCTTCAGTGCCCTCTGTCCAACTTATAAATCACTCCTCTCCCCCTTTCTTCTTTCCCTGTCTCACTCTCTTCAATATTTCTTGCCCCTTCATCTCAACACATAGTGAAAAACTTCACTCTGTTTCTCTCTGTCCTCTAGTTTCCTCTGTTTCATTTGTGTATCAAAAATGACTAACCAAAATGTCATTATTTCTGACCCAAGATCAGGATTCGACTCTTCTCTTTTATCATTCTCACCCGCTGTTCCTGGGCCACTACCTCAGCCCGGTAGATTCATCGCTGTTCCAGCCAAGAAATCATTCAAAAACATTGATTCTGCTGATGCAACTAGAATCACTGTTTTACTTGATTCTATGAGAGCTTCTTCACCAACTCGGAGAACCTCTGAAACTCATGAAAATCTCAAGTCTTGGATTGTGAGTCATCCTTCAGCTTTGAATATGTTTGATGAAATTATAAATGCTTCCAAAGGAAAACAAATAGTAGTGTTTTTGGACTATGATGGTACATTGTCTCCAATTGTTGATGATCCTGACAAAGCCTTCATGACTTCTGAGGTTTGTTAACTTTAACTTGTTACCAATTAATCTGAATAATCTAGTATAATCGAGTAGGATTAAGACTAATTATTTGTTTGGTTTATGGTAATTAGATGAGGGAAGCAGTAAGAGACACAGCTAAGTATTTTCCCACAGCAATAGTGAGCGGACGATGCAGAGCAAAAGTGTTCAATTTTGTCAAGTTATCAGAACTATATTATGCTGGAAGTCATGGAATGGACATTAAAGCGCCTGTTAAACAACGCAACTATAAAAAGGTGAGCAAATAATATTACGAGTAATTATTTTCTTGCTCAACTGGTTTACTATGTTAATATCATGTTAACTTTTGTAATAAGCTTTGGTACTTTTTTTTAACCTATTATTCAGGGAAATAATCAAACTGTGCTCTGCCAACCTGCAAGAGATTTTTTACCTATGATTGCTGAGGTTACTTCTTGTTGTTTTGTTTTTTCACTTTTCACTTTACCTCTACTATTTTTGTCACTTACACATCATAGAAAGTAAAAAAAGTTGAAACGTTTACTTAACACTTTCAGGTGTATAAATCTTTAGTAGAAAAAACAAAATCTATACCAGGAGCAAAAGTGGAAAACAACAAATTTTGCTTATCCGTACATTTTCGACGTGTTGATGAAAAGGTACAAGTTTTTTTGTAACCTCAATTCAGTAGTAGTACTTGCTATTACAATTTTAGTTTTTTTTTTTTTTTTTTCTAAAGAAAATAGTCAGAATTGAATTTTAATTTCTTCCTTTTTGTAATTTCAGAAATGGACTGAACTAGCTGAGCAAGTGAAATCAGTGATTAAGGAATACCCACGACTTAAATTAACTCAAGGAAGAAAGGTGTGTTTTTCTATTAAGATTTTATCATTTCGTAGTAATTAAACAATAGTGATGTTTACTATATTGCAAAACAAGGAAAAAGGAAAATAAATGCATATTAAACCTGATTTTTCTTGTATCGTTTTATAACAGGTTTTGGAGATTCGTCCAAGCATTAAATGGGACAAGGGAAATGCACTAGAATTTTTATTGGAATCATTGGGTTATGCCAATTCAAATGATGTTTTGCCTATATATATTGGTGATGATCGAACTGATGAAGATGCTTTCAGGGTACTTTCTTTTGTCATAATTTTCTTCAACTAACAAAATTATGCCTTTGCATTTTTTTGAAAATAATAATTGTTGTACTAATAATTTACTATAAAAAATAATCAGGTTTTGCATGACAGAGGACAAGGCTTTGGAATATTAGTGTCCAGAACACCTAAAGAAACTAATGCTGCCTACTCTTTGCAAGACCCATTAGAGGTACGACTGAAAATATGTACACTCTAGTTCTTAATTAATTTTAAGAAGATTAAAATCATTTTTATATTGGTGCACCATATTAACGTGTTGGTGTTTTTCTTAATATGGCAGGTTATGTACTTTTTGAACCATTTGGTGGAGTGGAAAAGATCGTCCTTACAACAAAGATTTCAGAGGAAATAAAACCCAAGCCAGATGAAGACTAGCTAGCACCAAGAGTTGACCCTTTTAACCCTGGAAGTTTTATTGGGGATGGGGTTAATTATATGAGCTTAATTTGTACCTTTTTCTTCTTGGAAGACTCAACTGTAATTGGAAAAAAATGGAGAAATTTTGTAATTTTATGCGTATAAATTCAATAAGAAAGTATTATTGTGCACTTCTCTCTCTTTATATATGTGTAATATAATGTATGTATATGTGTGTTCACACGTGTTGGCGTGGAATTCAATTTGTACATGTGAATTTGGAAAAGCGCATGCATTTGTATATGGACTTATCAAATATATTATGGTGCAAAAATAGGACGACAACAGCACTCTTTCACGTGCAGGCTTTGCCTTTCTTTGTGCAAATGTTTCTTGTTGTAGTTGGCAACCATCTCTACAAGACAGGAGAGGCTAATGTTTCTTGTTGTAGTTGACAACCATCTCTGCAAGCCAGGAGGGGCTTATTAACATGAAGTTAAACAGTATGTAGCAGTTTAGAGATAGAGCTAATGTAAAGCTTGCTGGTTTGCGGTGGAGTCGTCACAATGCTTAGTTATGAGTTTGACGAAATTCAGTAAATTGACTCAAATTTTATATTATTTGATGTGTTCAAATAATCTATTTAGAACTCGATATGTAAAAAATATATGAACCATAATTAAAAATTAAAAATTTTAATTTTTCCTCTCCTGGTATGGTTTAACCTAATAGTTTTAGTACTCCAAATCTTGTTTATGTAAAGAAATTCATTAAAAAAAATACTTAGTTTAGAAAATTCAAAAACTTAAAAGAACTAAAGTTTTGAAACTATATATATTTATTTTAAAAACTTACGAAATATACATATTATAAATATTGAAACTCATGAACCTTAATCTAAATACATTTATCATAAATTCTGGATGTACCTCTATCGATCCGAAATGAAACAGTACTACACTAAGTCAATAATTTAATACTAACATTTTCTACTGGTTTACATGCACTAATAATGATAAGGGGAGGATATAAGTTTATATATAACAACTTTTCATAGTTTTGCATGGAATAAGAAAGTGATCACATTACCAAGTTCGTTAGTAATGCGCCGATCGAACAAAAATCAGTCAAGACTGGAAGTAAAAACTGAAACTGCAATTGAAAATGCTTGGCTAAAGTTTACTCAAATTATGTCATATTTCGATATATCTAGCTCCATATTAGTTCAACTTGAGATATATTAGAAATCATAATAGAAACAAATTATATATCTGGTATAATTAACATCAACTGATTTAATATGATTTGTAAACGTTAACAACGCTAGTTCTTTTACTTTAAGAATACCAAATAAAGTTAAGTATTAGATTTCACTTTGCATAGCAATAATTTCAAAATCTAACTTCTTAAGTCTAATAACGTCTTACTTCGAAATACCACTTCCTCGTTGTTTTGCCACAGAACGAGACAGGAATGTAAATAAATTGCGTGTTACCAACTGTATGGGAATTCTTACCCCATAGAAACGTTAAACATTTATTTATTGCCTAAATAGAATATGGTTAAAGAGATAAAAGAAAGTAAATAAAAGTGTGATTTTTTCAAACAATCACATTTTTAAATGGGCTAGTCACACACACTTCAACAAAATATCACACCGCCACCATTGTGAAAAATAATTATCACATATTTGACCATGAAAAAAATTAATCAAGCTAGCGTTAACACATCATTAAATAAGTAATTATGTGATCCTTTAACAACTTTAACTTTTTAACGAAATAGTCACACATTTCGAAAAACCCCACTAAATAACTTGTACTAGTTATTCCCTACCCCCACCCCCTCCTTCATTTTGCATTATTATTTCGTGGGCGATGATCAAGAGTTAAGAGTGAGAACCAGGGGTGATTCTAGGCCCTAAAAATGGGTTACATGAACCTATGGTTGCTTCATAAAATTAAATATTTTATGTATATATTTTTAAAAATTGGTGTAATATTATTCGTTGTCACTCATTCTATCAGAGGAATAAATGATGAACTGGATTGGATGTTGAGTTATTTGCTAGATGTTTTGAAATTAATTTCCACTTTACATATTTTTTTTTAAGTGGTGCACCTCACGAATGCTATATTCACCTTTTGTGAGAACATTCACCTTTTGTGAGAACAAATGGGCTGGTTTTGTTGAAACCTGAAGGCAGTATTGAGAGCACTGTAATCAACTTGTAAGTTGTAACTGCATGAAGATAGATATGAGTAGCATTGAGTTCCAAATTAGATGGAGGATTAATAAGCCACGACTGACACGCACATGCACACACATTTAATACCAACAAGAAACTTTAGTATTTTAAATAGTCAAAACTTAGAATTTGATTCCAATATAATGCTATATATTGATCCCATTGTCTTTAATTTTGATCCATTCTTACTTCCACTATGCTTAAAAACATTCAATAATGGAAGACCATGCATAACAGCCAGACAGCTATGTATACATTAGTTGTAAAGACAACTTAAGTGTCAGAAGCAGCAGTAGTTCAGGTATTAGAAAATGACTCGTTGAGATTCATTAGCAATACCATATCTTTCAGATGTTTATCCAAAGACTGGTTTTAGTATTCAATAGACGAATCAAAATTTGATAAGAAACTCTTTCATATGATACTAATCGATGAGATGTACAATAAAATAAATTAATAATATTGGACTTGGTCCATATTATGCCTCGGATGTTGAACATTAAAATAACATATATAATAGGCACATTTTTCTCTAAATCGAAACACGCATATATCTTGTCAAATATTGTCAAACAATGGCAATTTGGCTGTGCATTTTATTTATCTTCCAAAATTAAGTTGGATCTGGTCGATCTTAAAGAGAGTTAACCTACGTACCAACTTTCCTAATCTTTCCACAAGATAGTTAAGACTTTCTTGTAGTATACATAGACAGATGAAATAAATGCAATTGATACGTAATTTTAGCCATTGTAAGTTATGGGGTTCTAATGCATATATGCAATAGTATTCAAATTTCCTACTTTGGTTTTCTGTAAAATCAAGTGATGAGAAGTTTATTGAATTATAGGGCCGTCATAGACCTAGGAATATAGCGTTGTCCAATCAAAGATAAAATTGACAAATTATAAATCTATATATAGTAGCTAGTCATGATCAATTATTGATGGGAATTGATCAGAAATTTAAGACGAGGATTTATAGGCTGTAGTATTTTCATAGCAAAAGTTTGTGGACTTTCTAGCGAGTTATAATACTCCCTACAAGACAATGCTTCTTGCACCTTTTAACATCTGTCACATGCTCGTATTACTTTAAGTTTTTTAATATATATACATATGTATATATATACTTGTGTCAGAAAGATGGAAAAAGCAAAAAGATAATCTAATTCATGTAGAGAGAGAAGATTTGTCTTTTTTCTTCCTTTTCTTTTTCTCTTTTGTAAAAGTATATTTGTAGATTTCACATTATTGGGTAAAGGAACAGTTACATACTGACAGAAATCAAAGAAGCAAGACTAAATCTAATTGGAAGGTAGATGAACGATCCTAGGAAGTGTTTTAAAAAAAATAAATAGGAGGAGGAGATCCTGCAGAGGCTGCTAATCGCAGTTAATACATTATATAAAATAAAGTTGGAGCCTTAATGGGTGGAACGATGCCATTGATGACAGACACAACATCTCTACACTATTGGGCACTTAGATTTGTGTGAGCCCACTTGAAAAGACTCAAGGAATCTCATAGTTGTTTCTTAATGGATTCAATTTTCAAGGAGAGTCTTAGTTTGGAGATATTCCTTACAAATATTATTCACTCTTAAAAAGTACTCCATTAATTTATACAAAAATTATTCACTCTTAAAAAGTACTCTATTTATTTATATTTATTTATTCATGTTTAACTTGTCTCAATTCTAAAAAAAAATAAGGATTGTAATTTTACTACACACCCTAACTATTATAAGTCATTAAGTATAGATAAATGAATTGAAAATTTAGTATTGTTTAATAATAAGAGTAAAATAAATATAAAATGTTAAATCATTTCATAATTATTTAAATTGGAGAAAAAAAATCTAATTTTAATATAATGAACAAGTAAAAAAAAAGAGGAAGTAAGAGTACACTAACATGAATGCGGCCCTATCCTTCTCCGAATCTGTACATAGCGGGATATTATGTATAAGATTGTTTTTTCTCTACCCTTAATAAATATCTTGAAAAGAAAGTAAATTTTTTAATAGTTTTATGATTATGTAAAACTGTATTTATTTAAATAAGGTTAAAGTTGAAAGAACAATTAATTTTTGTAATTATGTGAATATACCTAGAATTGAAATAAAATAAAAATATCAAAATACCATTTTATTATGAAATGTAGAAAGTACTTAGAGAACGATGTCAGAAACTTTTACATTATCAAGTTATAGTTACATACTGTAGTAGCCAATCTATATACTTTGTAAGATTACACAAATTTTGTTGTGAAATCAAACTTAAATAGTAAATCAAATTTATAAGCAATTGAAATAATTGCCAAAGAGAGAAATTAATAAAGCAGTAGTACCAGTCTATGATTTCCTCCACCAATTGTAGTTACTTTTTTTTTTTTAGTCAACATTACATAGAAAAGGACTATATATAATCCTACACACTTGGCTCAAATTGGTACGTGGAACAAGTATGCCACACCACGTGGGCATTCACTTGTCTCACAATACTCCTCCTTGGATATTCATATGAAAGAAAAATTATATATTATTTGTTGTCTCGTTAAAAATCTTACCAGGAAAATTCAGTAGGATAAAACCTTGGTTAAGAAAAAAGAGTACAATACATATTCTTACTCTCCCTTATCAATTAGATTTTCGCATTCCAATCTTATGCACCATCCTCTCAAGAGTTGAAGTTGATAAAGACTTGGTGCATACATCTGCTGGAGTATCACTTGAACGGATTTGTTGCATATCAATATCACCATTCCTTTAGAGATCATGCATGAAGAATAACTTTGATAAAATGTGCTTCGTTTTGTCTCCTTTTATGAAGTCTCCTTTTAATTAGTCTATGCACGCAACATTGTCTCCATACAAGATTGTGGGTAACTTGATATCATTCTTTAGGCCACATATTTCCTTTCTTCATGAAGAACAATTATCTCAGCATGATTTGAAGAAGTAGCAACAGCCGACTGCTTTGTTGATCGCCAGGATATAACAGTTCCT